>PVHP010000468.1:0-146345 GCA_004024765.1 Zapus hudsonius | reverse complement strand
CGATGACTAAGGGCTGGGCCCCCTCCTGGATGGCCTCAGGATGGAGGCTGGTTGGCCAAGTGATTCTAGGGCTGGAATTTTTAGCACCCCACACTCCACCTCTGGGGAGGGGTTGAAGGAAGAGTTCAGGTAGGAAACTGAGGTTGATAGCTTTGGAAAAAGTCCTTCTGGGGAAAGGTCTCCAGGTCATTCCAGGACTTCATCGATGCAGGGGCTTTCTCCAGTGATTTCTCCTACCTGCACCTCCCTGTTAGTAAAACCAAATGTCACCACTGCTGCTGAGAGCTTCTAATAATACCAGCAAGGAGGGCCCCTAGTGGGTTGGGGACAGAGAGGAGGGAAATGGGGGTACCATCACAAGATTTGCTTACATAATGTATCTAATTATTGACAATAATGATATGTAAAAATAAAAAATAATAATAGATAATAAAATAATAACAACAGATAAAAATCTTATTTGGAAGATACATAGCATATTGTGTTGGGAAATGGAGGCTTTGTCATTAGACAACTTGGAAGAACCCTGGATGTCAGTGTCATTAGATGTCTCCTCTGGGGTCCCTGCTAGGGAGAAGGGGGTCAAATTGACCAGGAGCATTCTGGGAGCAAGCTGAGAAAGAGGCCTGGGTACTTCTCTTTATCGTTTGACTTCTGCATATGGTGCCTGCTGTTTCCCATGTGTCTCAAGTCTTACTGCATTCCCATCTCAGAGTGGGTACCCAGGCTTCTGCAGGGTAAGGGATGTGATAAGCGAGCTCTGGAGACCCGGCTGTTTCTTTGGTTTTAAAGCCTAGGCTGACCTCATACTGGCTCTGTAGCATGTGGATATCCAGTTTCCTCATAATTTGTTAAAGAGGCCTTTCCCCCGACAAATACTATTGATATCTTTGTCAAAAATTAGGTGGCTAAAGGTGTATGGGTTCATTTCTGGATCTTGTATTCTATCCTACTCATTTACCTGCCTATTGTTACCTTAGCTCCATGCTTGTCTTCATCCCATAGTCTGTAGTAATTTGAGGTCAGGTACTAGGACATCTCCAGCAATGTTCTTTCTATGTTTTTTGTGCTTTCATATGAAATTTTAGATTTTCTTCCTAGCTTTGTAAAGGCTGCCATTGGAAATCTGATGGAGACTGATCTGAATCAGTAGACCACTTTTGATAATATAGCCATTTATATGCACAAGTGTGCACACGCGCACACACATACACAACTATCAAAGGAGATATTTTCCCTGATTACCTAATTTCTTTCTTGATAAGCTTGTTATTAGAATATAATAGAACATATACTGACTTTTGAATGTTAATTTTGTATCCTGTCTTCAGGTTTTCTTTAAATTTTGGTTCTTTTTATATTTGGAGTGAATTCATAGGTCATTAATTTGTATCCTCCCTTATTAAGTGATTAAAGCTTTGTCTGATTTCAGCCTTTTCAGCCTATATATGAGCCTTTTGCTTTTATATATAGAATTTAAAAATATTTATCAGAGAGAGAGAGAGAGTTAGAGAAAGAAAATGGGCACACCAGAGCTCAACCAGAGCCGCCTGCTGCTGCAAATGAACTCCAGATGCATGTGCCACTTTGTGCATCTGGCTTTATGTGGGTACTGGAGAATCAAACCTAGGCCATTATGCTTTGCAAGCAAGTGACTTTAGCTGTTGAGCCATCTTCCAGGCCCTATGTATTCAGAATTTATTAGTAATCTCCCACCTTTCTTCAACCTTTACCTATGCTCAATTACTTCTATAAGAACATTTATTTTGCTTATGTGTGTGGCGTCCTCATGTACTCGCCTGCAGAGGGGCATGCTGAAGGGACACCTGGGGGTCCTGCTCCATTGATTTTCCATCCAATCTTGTTTTGAGCTGGTGTCTCTTGACTGATTCTAGAGTCTGCAGGGGCCCATGATTCTTGGGTCTCTGATCTGCTGAAGGACTTGGGTTACAGGCATGCATGGCCACACCCAGCTGTTAATGTGGAACCTGGAGATTTGAACTCATGTTTGTGCAGGAAGTGAGCTTAACAATAAGTCATCTCTCCAGCCCTATAAAATATTTCCTAATCATTTTTTGGTCATAATTTTTTTTTCAAGGTAGGGTCTCACTCTAGCCCAGGCTGACCTGGAATTCACTTTGTGGTCTCAGGGTGGCCTTGAACTCATGGCAATCCTCTATCTCTGCCTTCTGAGTGTGGAATTACAGGTGTGTGTTACCACAACCGGCTGACCATAAATTTGTCATTTAGTTTTTGTATTGCTGTTAATTTCTATGCAATTTATATTTGAAGTTTTCACTTTCTTTTTAAAAAAATATTTTATTTATTCATTTTCAAGGAGAGAGAGAGAGAGAGAGAGAGAGAGAGAGAGAGAGAGAGAGAGAGAGAGAGAGAGAACGCACCAGGGCCACCACCTTGTGGGTCTGGCTTATGTGGGTCCTGGGGAATTGAACCCGCGGCCTTAGGCACTGGAGGCAAGTGCCTTAACTGCTGAGCCATCTCTCCAGCCCAGTTTTCACTTTCATTATCTCTAAGGTAAGTTTGTTCCAGACTTGAAGTGGGTTTTGTGTGTGTGTGTGTGTGTGTGTGTATTGCTTTCTTTTGGTGTTAAGGATTGAACCCTGGTTTATACACAGCAAATACTCAACCACCAAGCTATACTCCAAATCCTCTAAGTCTCTTTCAATACTTAAATAATAGTGAGATCTTGCCTTAAATTTTTCATTGTAACCCTAGTTTTATAAATTTTATTTTTGAATTTATTATGTTTTTGGGGAGTCTAGTATAAATATTATAGATAATCTTCACCATTTAAAGACAAGTTTGTCACTTGTAGCATAGAAAGTTCAATGTGCAGTTATAAAATTAAGCTTATCAATCCCAGTTATTGGACTCTATGACTTACTGAAGATATGACATGCTAAAATTTACAATTATGTTCTGTCCTTTTCCTCATGTTCGAATAGCTTTTGCTCTCTCTATATTTCGGTGCCATAGAACATAATAATTCTTTGTGGGCTGCACCTTTTATAAAACCATCTTTGTTTTCCACAGCTTTTATCTCTTGAGCTTTAATATTGTCACTGACTTTTTTATTGGCTTTTTTGATTCAAGTATGTATTTGTTTTATTAACTTCTTGTCTGAGATTGCTCTACTAGAGCATTTGTAAATCTTTTGTGCCATTCTGTTTTAGGTGAATCGAGCACATTGTTATATTTTGTTTTAGAGAATAGTCATTACCGTCTAACAAAGCATTTTATTTCTATTTATTGACATAAATGCTGCTAGATGTTATTCCTTTCATCTTTATGATTTTATTTCATTTGTATTTTGTTTTATTTGTCTTTTTTTTTTGAAGACAGGATCTGACTCTGTAGCACAGGTAAGCCTGAAACTTATGGTAATCTCTTACCTTAGCCTTCTGTGTGCAGTGCAAGTACTACAGGTGCGAGCTATCATGCCTGGTTATTGAAGTTTGCTCACTCATTTATTTTTTATAGTATATGTACTTTTATTTTCCTCTAATTATATATTTCTCTAATTATTGATGTCAACACGAAAGTTAGAATTTCTCCCTAATCTTTCTATCCTTTGTGAAAAATGTAAATTTAACAACACTTAGTAGGAGCTGGTGCCTTCTCAACATTTACCACAGTTTCTCCTCCAGCAGGACTTGGAGATGATTGTTTTAGATTCCCTTCCTTGTGTTAGTACGATTTATAGTACAAATACAGAAAGACTTGACATGTTTCCAGTGGTATTGTATACATAGCAACAGTCACATTGTCTTTTCTTAATTTGAAGGCTCATTTATTTAAAAAGAAATTAAACCTGTGGGTCATATTTTTAAGTGTTTCACACCTGCCTTACTATAAACTGTGCATGATGTTTACAAAGCTATCAATTTGATTTTTCAGGCTAAATCTTTAAAGGAAATGTGTTCTGAAGTAAATGAGTCCCATTTTTGAAGTCTTTTGGCAGCTATACATGAGGAGGTTGTTTGAGGATTCATGCGACTGAAAGAAATAAACATGTACACTTTTCAGTTTTAACTAGACAAATCCATTGGTGCTCAGTCAGAGAATATAGAAAGAAGAATATTTATTGCCAAAACCTCACAAGAAAACTGAATGTTCAGGCTATAGTTTCACTCAAGTTTGCCAATTAATCATGCAAAATACTGTGAAAACTTCTAGATGGAATCCTGTGGTTTGGTGTATTTTAATATAGTCCTATTTGTTTTCTGTATTCTTGATATTTGTAAGAGTAGTGGTGAAATATTAATTGAGTCTGTCTCCCTCAAAGGCTAAAAGCTATATTTATCTTTAAAGATTGACAAAGAAGTACAATTAATTAAAAAGAAAAATCTCTGGAAGATTTGGTTTCTTAGACCATAGTACACAAAGCCGTCACTTCCCAGCTGAGCATAGTGGTGCACTCCTGTGATCCCAGCACATGGGAGGCCGAGGCAGGAAGACTAAAACAAGGTCAGCTTGGGCTACGTGGTGAGATTCTGTCTCAAAAATCCAATAAATAAAACTAAATTGAAACTGGAAAAAAAAAAAAAACACTGGCAGGCTTCTCCTATTTTTATCTAAACAACTGAACTTATTTAAATAACATGTTGCGAAGAACCAGCAGCAAAAAACATCATTTTTTTCCATTATTCTACTAATTGGATTTTCCAGCAAGCCCTGGTGCTAAGACACCGTGAATCACTTAAGGTTAAAATGTCATCTAAAAATAAAAAATGCTTGAGAAAAAAATCAGAAATTTGGAGATTTAAATCTTTACTTAATTACCTAATGGAATCCTGGTCAATCCTGGTATCCACATTCTCCTCCCTGTTCTTGTTTACATTTAAAATAGTAAATCGGATCCAGCAATATACCTTCAGACCAGCCCCAGGAAACCAGGAAGAGTGACACCAAGAACTCTCTCCGAGGGCCCAAAATGGCCAGCCTTGCCTCATCCCCTCCTCTGGATACCTGAGTAATCATTTCTGGTTTATTTCATCTGTGACCTTGCATTGCTAATATCCACACATGGTTTTCAAAGGTCAGCTCAAATTATAACTGTTTCCTGACAGTTTACATCTCTGATTGTAAAAGATGTAGGAATTGTTTTGTTTATTGGCTCTCATTTGTTGTTTCATAACTATTGATATATGTTAAGTATCACTTCAATTTGGTTATGATAGCCTTTAATGCAGAAACACTGTCCATTTTCTTTTTTGAGATAAGGTTTCACTAAGTAGCTCAGGTTGGCTTTCAACTCATGATCTTCCTGAGTACTGGGATTCTATTACAGTACAGTTTCATAAACAGTCTTGTATGCTTCAGCCATGGAACCAATGACTTTCTTGTTGGAAAGATACCCAAAGCTCATGATAGCCAATGATCAGGCAGATCTGGAACACAGGACTGGATGTGATTCAGAGACTACAGCACTTTTTCTTTTTCCTTTTTTTTTTTTTTATTTTTCAGGCGGGGGTCTTGCTATGTAGCCCAGGCTAACCTTGACCTTGTGATTCTCCTGCCTCTCCAGTGCTGGGCTTACTGGTGTGGACCGCCATGCCCAGCTTTACTTCCCTTCTTCTGAGTTGGAATGTGGGTATCCAGATGAGCTCTGTAAAGCCCTTTCAGAGCAAACCTTCTGTGAAGCTAGGGTACAAGTCACTTTACAAAGAGAAGACTCACTCGAAGCACACAGCACGAAGGGAGGAAATGACTGGCTCAAGTTCACAGAGCCAATTAATGGCCACACTATAACCTAAAGTTCAACCTACTGAGGCTAGTCTGCTCGGAGTTTTTTCAGAGTGCCCCAGGTCTCTAAAGCGCTGGCTTGCAACTTATCAACAGTAAAAAGCCCCAGTGTTGTTTATTTTTTTTTCTTTTCGTCCCAAGCCAGGGTCTCATGTTGCTCAGGCTGTCCTCAAACTGGATATGAACCCAAGGGTGACCCTGAACTCTTGATTCTTCTGCCTTGACCCACAAAGCATTGGAATTACAAGCTCATGCTGGCCTAGGTGGGTGTTGGGGATTCAAACTCAGGCTGTTTTAAAAAGCTTTTTTAAAAAAATAGATGATGACTCTGATTACTGCTGCTGAGTTTGTTTTTAAAAAAGAGGAAGGTCTTCTTTTAGTCAAAAATCTTTTAAATATCAACAAGCAAACAAAAATCCTTGTTCGATTATATTCTTCCTAGCTGACAATGATGGAAGTTTTAGCTATAAAAGACTTTCCTTTCTTCTCTCCCACTTTCTCCCCTTCCCTTACTCCCTTTATGAGGCAGGGTCTCACTATGAAGGCCAGGCTGGTTTTAAACTCCAGGTCCTCCAGCCTCAGCTTCCTGAGTGCTGGAGACCCGGGGCAGAATGTGAAGTAGCAAGAACCGAAGCGCACTGCACAGACACCAGCACCTACAGGCACATGTTCCTGCTGGGATCTCAAGGTCTCCTCTACACTCCATGTAACCCCCATGCCACCTCTCCTCTCAGAGCTCCAGCTGGGATTCTGTCCTTTGGCTAATTAAGTAAAGCACTTAAGCTAAAGTTAGTGTATAGGGGTGTGTGCGTGCGTGCGTGCGTGCGTGCGTGCGTGTGTGTGTGTGTGTGTGTGTGTGTGTGTGTGTGTTGGTATAGTTCAGACTTTTCTGAAGATGGAAAAAATCTCAACCATGGACGATTTAAAGCCATTCTATTTTAGTTCTTACCAGTCTCCTGGCTGAGCCTTCCTCCCATCCATGCATGTTCTTGTAACCAAGAAGCATTAGGGCAGCGGAACACATGCATAGACAAGTTCTCTGTCAGCAATATGTAACTCAACAAAAACCTGCAAAAACCTGCTGCCACCCTTTAAGGGCAAGGGTACGGATCTGAGGGTGATGAGGCTGGCTGGAGGGAAGGAGGCTAAAGACAGGGTTTTAGTGACAAAGACAGAACAACAAAGTGATAATAGTAAAAAAAATCAGATAAGATAGAAAATACTTATATTTTGATTTTTTTCTACAGGTAAGTTTAGCTAGTGAGCTCAACAAAAGCCACATCTAACCCAGACTCTTAGAGGAAGAGCTAAAGGCAAGAAAGTCTATGAAAAGAAACTCCTGGGCTAGACAGGAGTCTCCAACCTTTAGATACGAGGCCTGATACTGTCATCAGCAAGTGGGATGAACTGCATTCACAGCTCTCCTGGGACGTACGCCCCTGAACCACAGGTTGAACATACTTTCATATCATATGAGGCAGAGGCAGTAGTCTGATTCTTAATGAGAGGGGTCATCAGTGGAGCCCCAAGAAGAGCAGCAATGCTGACTAAAAGTGTACACACAACACAACCCTATGCCCAGTGGCAGCGTTAGCATCCACTAACTACTTCAATGTGCTATCAACCTGGCATTTGTGGATGCAGCTCGTAAGAGGTTGATGGTCTGGAGGTCCTAGAAAAATGGAACTAGTTAAGAAGTCTCTAACTCGGGCTTCTGTGACATGGATAGGAAAGAGAAGGTTCAGTTGTTTATTTCAACTGTTTGTCTACCAATCCCACTGAGGAAGGTCCTGGCGGGTTGGAGATAAGGAGGGAAATGGGAGTACCACCACAAGACATGCTCATGCAATGCATTTTATTTTCATTATTATTATTAATATTTTTTTTTAGGTAGGGTCTTGTTCTAGCCCAGGCTGACCTGGAATTCACTATGTAGTCTCAGGCTGGCCTCAAACTCGTGGCGATCCTACTTTTGCCTCCCAAGGGCTGGGACTAAAGGCGTGTACCACCATGCCCAGCTCCAATGTATCTAATTATTAACAATAAATAAAAAATTGTTTGTAAAATTTGCAGGTATATAGCCATGTACATTTTCTTAGAAAAACATATAGAACAGAGCTGGGAAGCAGTTTCTGGAAAGGTCCAGATAGTAAATATTTTGGGCTTTATGGGCCAGATGGTTTGCTACTCCAATGAACTCTTGAAATCACAAATACACATCAAATCATGGGCAAGGATGGCTCACAGAAAACTTTTCTTTTCTTTTTTCTTTTTTTTTTTTTTGCAGCAACAGAAGGTAGGCTGGCATTGGCTCAAGCCTCAGTTGGCTGATCCCTGAAACCAAAATAATGTTATCCACCAAATGTCTGCCACAATGGAAACCTTCTGTACGCGTGCTATTTAACATGGTAACCACCTGTGATCAAGTTTGGTGAGGATCAAATGACATGTAGCTAGTGTGGCTGGAAAAACGAGTTTTTGATTCATTAAAATGAAAGTTTTGGGGGCTGGCTCAGCAGTTAGGAGTGCTTGCTGCTTAGGCATGAGGCCCTGGGAGGGCCTGAGATTGCCCAAGTCTGACTCCTCAGAACCCACATAAATGCTGGGCATGGCTACACACATCTGTTACGCCACTGCGTAAGGGGTGGTGGTAGACACTGAAGACACTCTGGGGTATGCTGACTGAAAACAGCAGCTCCTGGTTGAGGGGAGACCCTGTCTCAAGGAAGTAGGCAGATCACCAACAGAGAGGGTATCCATGGCTGGAGAGAGAACTCAGGGGTTGAAGGCATTTGCTTGCAAGCCCTGATGGTTCTGGTTCAATTCCCCAGTGCTCACATGGAGTGAGAAGCACAAAGTGGCACATGTATCTGGAGTTCATTTGCAGTGGCTGGAGGTCCTGATGTGCCCATATTCTCATATTACTTTCTCTAGGTATTAAATAAATAAATACATTTTTTAAAAAAGGTGGCACATGCTTCTGGAGAAAGGTATCCAAAGCTCTCCTCTAGCCTTCACACACACACACACACACACACACACACACACACACACACACACACACACGAACATGGTGTGTGGACATCTGTACTTACCATATGCATGCACCTTACATAATATACAATACCACACATGCAAAAAAAATTAGTTTCTGAGGCTAGAGAAATGGCTCAGCAGTTAAAGCACTTGCCTGCAAAGCTTGATGACCTGGGTTTGATTCCTCAGTACTCACCGCCAGATGCACAAAGTGGTGCATGCATCTGGAGTTTGTTTGTAGTGGCTGGAGGCCTGGCATGCCCATTCTCTCTCTCTCTCTTTCTCTCTCTCTCTTCCTCTCTTCTCTCTGTCTGTCTCTGTCTCTGTCTCTCTGTGCAAATAAAATCCTTTAAAAAATTTAAAGTTTTTGGGCTGGAGAGATGGCTCAGCGGTTAAGGAGTTTGCCTCCAGTGCCTAGGGACCTGGGTTTAGTTCCCCAGTACCCACATAGAGCCAGATGCACAAAGTGGCACATGCATCTGGAGTTCCTTTGCAGTGGCTAGAGGCCCTGATGCACCCATTCTCTCTCTTTCTCTCTCTCTCTTTCTCTCTCTTCATATGTAACTCTCTGCTTGCAAGTAAATAAATAAAATATTAAAAAGATTTTAAAGTTTCTAAGGCATATATGGACAAATCAGGTTTAGAACTTTCAGAGACAAAAAGCCATGGCTACCTACAGAAAAAGCCACAAGCTCAAGAACAGAACCTCTCTCGGCAAAGAGAGGTGATGTGTCCATGGAGACCATTCAACCCTGGCCTCCCATAGGGCCCTGATGGCCACTATGACAAAGAATCTGGGTTTGGACATTTGCATCATGATAGGGGCACGGGTTTTCTTGCTCTCCCCTCTCAATTTGTCTTCCTGAGACAGTATACAAAATTGACAGTAAAGGTGATCTGTTCTCCTCATGGTTCCCTGGTTACCAGAATGAACAAGCCTGTGCTATGTGAATAATGAGAGCAAAGGAAGAGGACTGAATCCACGTGACTAATAAGGCCAAAGTAAAATGGCTTTAAGGTACACAGTTCTTTTCATTCTCCAGAAAGATCTTGAAATGTACCAGCATCTGACTTGGGGTTATCCTCATTTCCAGATTACCTGAGCCCCAGAGGGATCTCAGTCTAACACTATTTTGTCCACCTGTCTATAGTGAGGGTCCAAGTTGAGCCTGGCTTTTCTGTCCCTCTGCCTCCCTGGGGGGCATCTTTGGCTTCACATTCCAACTCCCTTAGCTTCTCTCCCTGCTTGGTGAACATATTAACCAGCCTTTGGAGCCAGCCCTTGAGGTGTGGATAGACCTGGATTTAGTACCTGGGTTCCAGTAAGTTTTCTGTTGTTAATTTTGGTTGTGGTATCTCCAAGACTCGTATTTCCCAAACGCTGTGTTTTCCTCCAACAGAATCCCTCCTACTGGAATCCCTGGTCTAGAGAGACTCTAGCTTCCCAAGACCTCTAAGAGGTGATATAAAACTACTTTTGTGTCTATTCTGACCTGTCCACCACAGTCATCTATCAGAAACTTCAGTCCCTGGAAGGGGCCTCACTTATCCAAGCAGACCACAGTCTGGCAGGTGTAGCTGTCCTTTTTACATTGAAACACTACATCATCGTCTACAAAGCTCACTCGAGAAACACAGTTAAGTTATCCCCACACATACCCCTGCACCAAATCTCATAAAGTTTTAAGTAAGTCTTTAATTTTGTGTTGGGTAGCAGCCTCTGACTCTAATCAAAAAATTGAATTTGAAGTTCCAATACATTATTTTTTAAAACACATGGACTTCTGATTTAGCTTCTTGGTTCTTGGAGCTCTCGTCAACCTCCATCACCAGAATTCCCCAGAAAATTATTAATAAGATTGCCTCTGAGTTCTTGAGGTTTAATTAGTCCACCCCCAGGGAAATATGTGCCTCTCAGAACACAAGAGGAGCCTTGCTTGGAGAAACCAGGAGAGAGGAATGATGGGATGTGTCCTTGGGGGCCCTATGGATGTCTGCAGTCTATAAATAGTACTGTTAGAGTCGCCAAGGACTGGTTCCATATGCTTTATGCTCCCTAGAAGGCTATGGCAGGCCAAGAAAGGCTGCATTTTGACTACTAAATCCATATACTACAGCCTGGGTGATTGGTTGTTGGTTTTAGGAATAGTCATTTGTCTCATTTCTTTACCTTCATTGGGATGTTCCTTTGGGAGGCTGAAGGCCCTGTGAACTCATCAGCAATGGAGAGATCTATTATATCTGGATCAAATCTGTGCTCAGAAGTTTCTTCATGCCTTTTTAAAAAATCACTGATGAGGCATTTGGTGACAGTGAGCATCTCCAAATAAACCAACCACCCACACTAAAATGTCAGTATCTTTTTTTTTTTTTTTGGTCAAATGCCTGCCTTCTGTAGTCTGATTTCTTTCAAGTCAACTGTGACATTTCCCCCATATTTAAAGGACAAGAGATGTGTATAACTGTTTCTTTTAACTTTTTACTATGCACAAGTGTAAAACTATATAAAAGGAGGCAGAATAATACTGGGAACCTTCCATGTACCAATGGTGGTCAACTCCTAGCCAGTCTTATTTCATCTAAACCCTACGGATCACCCCCTGCATTGTTTGGTGGTAACTTCAGCATCATGTAATTCTAGTTCTTTTTTTTTTGGGGGGGTACCCATCTATCCATCTTCCCTGATGTTGTGTCATTAATTTCATACCTCTGGATTTTTTTTTTTGAGACAAGGACTTAGGCAGCACAGGTTGGCCTTGAAGTTGTTATCTGAGGATGATCCTGAACTTCTGCTTTTCTGTCTCTACCTCTCAAATGCTAGGATTTACAGGCATGCACCACCATGCCCAGTTTACCTAACTCTCACATCTCATATTTTGAAGTAAATCCCAAATAGCATGTGTTTTGCATGCTTTTTAGGGATCCTTTTCCATTGCTTGATATATTCCACTATAAGATTATTTGTTTACTAGATAGAACATTTTGAAAATGGATACATTAAGAATCTGGTGCCCAGAACAGCATGCTATTTTCACAAAAGTAATACAACAAAAGCAAATACCAACAAAAAAGAAGAAAAAAGAAACATAAAACACTATCTGATCAGACTCTTATATAAACCAGCTGGTTTCATTGCCCAAGATTGGTGCCTAGTCATTTTGGAAAAGGATTTTTCCCCCTAGGAAAACTGTCATCCATCTATCAGATAAAGCCCAGTTTATAGTTTCTCTTTGTCTCTCTATTCTGTTTCCACTTCTGTGTCTCTGGTACACACACACACACACACACACACACACACACACACACACACACACACACACACCAGAAAGTATTTCCCCTGCTTAACCTTTTCTGCACGGAAGTGAGATTTAGCTCAGAGCTCTCCAGGTTTCCTGCAGCCTCTCTCCATAGCAACTGTGGCAGACTCCCACTGAGCAGCCCTGTATAGTGGGGGGAGGAGGAGCCAGCAGCTTAGCTGAAGAAGGCAGCTTACTTATTTCTAGAGAGTTGTCTCTGAAGGAAACTAAAGGATTCAGCACATCTGGAGGCATTCCCATGCTCCTTTTCCTCCTTCATGACCTCCAGGTCACACTGCCAGATGCAAAGAGGAAGAGATAGGAGGAAACCCATCTGTTGGAGAACCGCACACATTCCTTGGTGGAGAGTCCCTCCATGCCATGCAGGGACCTTTAAGTACACCATCCCCTGGCACCCTCCCAGGGAACCCTGACCACGTCCTGAAGGATGCCTACTCAGTGAGGGAGCAAATGTGCTCTGTGTGATGCAGTTCTGGGGGAGGCTGGACAGAGGACCCCAGCCTTCTCTTTGCAATGGTTTTATTTTCTCTTGTCCTCTGGGCCTGTAGCTGTGAGAAGACAACTGAAACTTTTACTTTGGCAAACAGATCAAAACAAGCAAACCAAGCAAAGGAAAGGGTTAGTAAGATCTCTTCAAAAGATGTCCCTATGTGCTTAGCAAAGCCGCTCAGAGTTGGACCTGCAGTGCAAAAGAGCCACTTGGGGCTGTTTTTCTGCCACTTTTTGAATGTTCCTCCTGCTTCACTGGAGCTTTTCTTTGAGGCCTGAAATCCTATGTGCAGAGACAAAGCCCAGAGAAGCTTTGTTACTCACCAGACAAACTGCCACAGGCCCTGGGTCCCACTGAATTAAACATGATGTGCTGCCTGATTGGAGAACAGCATCTTTCTTAGGGAAGACCCTGGCCTCACCTGCCATAATCCTTCTCAGATTCTAGAGATGCAAACTTGGAGAACATTCCCAGGCTTTAGATCATAGTGGGCCCCCTTCTTCTTCCTCATACCTAACACACATATATGTGGCTGAATTGAACACAGAGGGCTTCACAGAGCTCAAGTGTTTTGCTGTTGACTCCTAAACCCATTCATTTAGTACTTTCTTTTTTTTGATCTTAAATATATATTTATTGTCCATAATGAGTTACATTATTCAGTGGGCAAACAATGAATTGTTATCCACAATTCCCAAATGCCCCCCTCCCCATCCCCAATCAGCTGGATATCCTCCTAATTTAGTACCTTCTTAAAAGCACCATTCCTTGTATTCCTGTCTGTGGTGGTTTGAATCAGATGACCCCCATAAACTCATGCTTGCACCCCAGGCGGTATCAATTTGGGCAATGGTGTCATGCTTGAGAAGGTATGTTTCTGGGAGCAGGCTTTGGGGTGTTATAGCTAGCTCCCCCTCACCAGAGTCCAGCTCATTCTCCTGCTGCTGTTTTCCACTTGCTGTGGCAAGGAGGTGATGCCCAGCTTCTGCTCTATCATCTTTTCCTGCCATCATGAAGGGTCCTCTCAAGACTGTAAGCCAAAATAAAGCCTGTCCTTCCATCATTGCTTTTGATCAGGTGCTTTATCCAGCAATAAGAAGGTAACTACAGCATAAAATTGGTACCAAAGGAGTGGGCTCATTACTGCTAGAAACCTACGTTGGGTGCTTGCCTGCAAAATCTAATGACCTGAGTTTGATTCCCCAGTATCCACATAAGGACAGATACACAAAGTGGAGAATGTATCTGGAGTTTGTTGCAGTGGCCAGTCTGAGACTACATAGTGCATTCCAGGTCAGCCTGGCCTAGAGCAAGACCCTACCTTGAAAACCAAGAAAACAAAACAAAAACTCTACCTCTACCCCTCATCTTGTAATGGTAAGGACCTGTTTCTAAATATCAGATGATGATGAGGCTGGAGGCTCTTGGGCTGGAGAGAGGAGTCAACAGTTAAGCACATTTCCTGAGCAAGCATGAGGGTCAAGGGGGCCTAAGACCACCAGAGTTTGAATCTCCAGATCCCACATAAACAGCTGGGTGTGCCCACTGCACACCTGTTCCCAGTCCCACAGGAGAACAAAGACCCAAGGATTCGTCAGAGCCCCATGAGCACCAGAATCAGTAAACAAGACTAGGGGAATGTCCCCCACCCCTACTGCAGGTGAGTATATGGGGTGCTATACTTCCCCCCATACCACAGTCTACTCAGACACACCACACACATATGCACAAGAAACAATAACAACAGAAAATATAGGGTATTTAGTGCATACCTGTATAACAGGTACCCAATTTTCTTAAAAAGAGATTTTTAAAATGTGCTTTCCTTAATTTCACTATAAATAAATTCTAATAAATATGGAGGTTACCTATAGAAGGTAGAACCAACTGAATGCCTACTATCTCACCATCCAGGCTGCTATTTAAGCTGTTGACAAATTTCTTTTAAAACTATTGTTATTATTATTTAGTAAAGATGTACGATGTGTGCTTCTTTTTTTAAAAAAAATTATTTATGGGATGAAGAGATGGTTCAGCAGTCAGTGCTTGCCTATAAAGCCTAACAACCTGGGTTTGATTCCCCAGCACCCATGTAAAGCTGTATGCGCAAAGTGGCACGTGCATCTGGAGTTTGTTTGCAGAGGCTAGAGGCCCTGGAATACCCATTCTCCCTATCTGCTTATAAATAAATAAATAAAATGTAAAAAAATTATTTATATATTTGCAAGGAGAGAGATAGAGATAGAAATATAGAGAGAGGCATGCCTGGGCCTCTTGTCACTGCAAACAAGATGCATTCCAGATGCATTTACCAATCTGTGTATCTGGTAATTGAACCCAGGCTGGCAGGCTTTGCAAGCAAGTGCTTTTAACCACTGAGCCATTATCCCAGCCCAGATGTGTGCTTCTTTATTGATCCCTAAGTACTTTTCTTCACCTCCCCCTTCTAGGCTTCTTTTATTTACTGTGATTCATAGAATACTAGTGAAATGGACTCAGGCCAGCTGGTAATTGGAAGCAGCACTTGTCTATTTACCTCTGTTTTATTTTTGTTGGGTATTCTAGGAAAGATACAGGTTTGATGTGGTCTACGGATCTTAGTAGAGGGAGATCTACTTTGGTGACACGCACTGCCTATAGCTGCATAGATGCAGGTCTGCACAGTGACACCAGTGCCACTCAATCACCTATTCATTTTCATTCACTCTTAGCAGTAGTCAAAACAAAGCAAAACTCATCTCCTAAAGCTCTGAGGTGATAATTTCCCCTTTTTAAAGCTACTTTCTGGGTCTTCATTTCAGAGACAGACCTCTCTTTTTTCTCTGCAGCTGCTGTTGAGTTTGGTGGAACCAGTACATGAGTGAGACTTCCTGCTGGGGTAGCTGTCAGCCCTGAAAGGAAGGGAAGGGAGGGACTGGCTGATGAAATCTGTTTCTGGAAGGTAGCACAGATGCAAGCACTGGTGGACCTGGGGCTGAGGTGACCCAAGGGTTTTTGTCAAGGACAGTCTGGTCCATGTCTCACCCCATGTATCTTGGGAGGGGGGTCTCCAGGAATTTATATGCCTCAAAAATATTCAATGTGATGAAATGCTCAGGAGGGACCTTCCCCAGGGACCTGAAGCAAGGTAACTCACCGAACACCTGGCTTCTACTTTATTATTATTATTATTATTATTATTATTATTATTATTATTATTATTTGGTTTTTCGAGGTAGGGTCTCACTCTAGCCCAGGCTGACTTGGAATTCACTATGTAGTCTCAGGGTGGCCTGAAACTACTTAAAAAAAGATTTATTTATTTGTAAGCAAAGAGATATATAGCGAGTTATAGAGAGACAGAGCGAGAGAAAGACAGAAAGAGAGAGAGAAAGATAGAGAGAGAGAGAGAGAGAGAGAGAGAATGAATTAGAGTTGGAGTGTGGGCATACCAGGGCCTCCAGCAAATGATCTACAGATACATGCACCTCTTTGTGCATCTGGCTTACATGGATACTGGGGAATTAAACTTGGGTAGTTAGGCTCTGGAGGCAAGTGCCTTAACCACTGGGAAATCTCTCTAGCCCTGGCTTCTTGTTTTTCATTCATCAAAACAGGATGCTTTTCCTTCTTCAGCAGAGGACAGCATTAGGACAATACTGAACCTCTGTGTGTGGCAGCCTCTGTTCTAAGCACATGGTCACTATTACTTCATTGAGTTCCCACATCTGATGAATAGGGCTTCATTATCATAAAGTACAGTGAGGTTAATCAACTTCCAGATTATATAGCAAGAATATAGTGGGGACAAGTGTAAATCGAAGGTATTCTGGCTTCAGTGACTCCAAGGAAACACTTCCATGAGTACTCTGAAAGGAAAAAAGTGAGGCATGCCCAGGCTGTTACCGTCACCATTCTTTTCCCTCAGAGAGGGAAATGTCAATAGTCATGAGCTTTGGTGTTGGGCTGAGCCATTTCAAGGAATGTGCTAGTTCAAATCCTATACAATGTTCTGTGTCCTTGCCCTAAAGACATTTAGGCAAAGCTGTCCATCCACACATTGCCAAGACACCCTTCACAACAGAGATCACAGGTAGACTTCCATCAGCTATGGACTTCTGGGGGACTAGGTGGAGAAGTGGTGTTAGTGTGTATACTACAGTTCTCTGGGTACCTTGGCGACATTTTACAACGGAGAATGCTTACATATGAAAGTGACTCTTAGAATGAAGGTGGAGACCATGGAGAGCAGTAGTGTAACTACTCTATTCCAAAGAGTTCAATCTTAGGGAAGCTTTGGAATGAGAAGCAGACATGGGTGTAGACATTTCATTCTACCACTGGAATAATACTGAGTAATCTGAGAGTGCTTTTGCAGGCCACTGACCATCCTATTTGGTGTGCCTTCAATTACTAATTGCATAATTTAATCACAAGTCTGTCACCCTCTCCTCCTGATGCCAGAAGACATTTTGGAGTGGTCATATCTTTATTTTCCCTAGATATTAAAAATATTATTTTTCTCAGAGTATGACTCTTTTCAATAGTCTGAGTCATTTCTTTTCTTTTGAGTAGCTCATTTATCTTGATACGATGAAATAGAAAAAAAAATAAACCCTTAAAAGTCCCTATAGGAATACAGCTCCATCCATTTATTTATGAACAAACATGACAGGGATCAAATCAAGGAAGTCTTTGGCTGGAGATATTAATAGAACAGCGGAAAGGAGTTAATCTTGTATTAGAGTACAGTGGATAGCAGCTTTCTCTAATTCTAACCATCCATGCATTAGGGAAAAGGCTTAAATACACTTTCAAAAGGTCTCAGCCTTTAATGCCATTATAAATGCTGTCTTCACAGGGGGCAGCAATTACTTGTAGTGGTGCAAGCAGTTCCACAGGGACTTTGGGGAAAACTCTAAACATGCCTGTCCAAGAAGAGCCCAGTGTACTTATTAAGTGCAAGGGGAAAGTGCTGATTACACAGCACAGGAATCACACCACCTTGACTGGTGCTTACAGTAAACATCAAGGAGGGGCAGATGGACATCATGTGTCTGCAGAAGTGTGCTCTGAGAAGGACATGCCATTAACTGCATGGCATTCCAACTTGGGAAGCCCCATGCAGACAGGCCAGGAGGAGATGTCAGACAAAATGGCAAAGAACTTTAAAATTACTTAAAGACACACCATTTAATACTCTGGAATTTCCAGAACTGTGTTTGAAAGTGAATGTTTACAACTGTCAATGTTACAAAAGGTAAAGAAATGCTAAATGTTGTAGATGAAGGAGACGCAGTTAAGTTAATATGTGTTCCTGGGCTGGATCATGTTCAGGAGGAAAACACACTGTAAAGTACATGTAACTGGAAAACTGCAGCTTGGAAAACTGGTTGGAGGAAAGCAGTATGGCAATTTAGTCTAGCGCAGCTGGTGACATACTATGTCTACATGAGGAACTGTCTTTCCAGTGAAATGCATACCTAAGTAGTTTTGGGCAAAAGGCAGGCTATGTGGACCTCATTCTTAAATGGCTCAGAGATAATTAAAATACATACTGATAACACAAATTAGGCAAATGTGAATAGCAGGCAGGACAAATGCTGCATGATCCCACTTACACGATGACTCTAAAATAGTCAGAATGGAAGAGCAGAATGGTGTTTGCTGGTGGTGTGGGGGAAGGGCGATGATAGTCACTAATCTGGGGGCATCAAGTTGAAGTTACTCAAGTATGTTCAGGAAATGTGCTGTACAACATGGTACCTATGGATAATAATACTTGAAAATTATTGAGATCATGTTCAACGTTTTTCTTAAAATTTTAAAACATTTGTAAGCAGAGAGACAGACACACACACACACACACACAGAGAGAGAGAGAGAGAGAGAGAGAGAGAGAGAGAGAGAGAGAGAGAGACAGATAGGGAAAGACAGATATATAGATAGAGCCAGGTCCTCCAGCTGCTGTAAATGAACTTCAGATGCATGTGTCACTCTGTGTATCTATATGGCTTTAAGTGGGTACTGGGAATTGAACCCTGGTCATTAAGCTTTGCAGGCAAGTGCCTTAAAGTTTGAGCCATCTCTCCAGCCCCCTTACTAATCTTTTTATACTTGCTCTAGGGTACCATTCTACCTTTAATTTTTAATTTTTTTTTATTTTTCGAGGTAGGGTCTCACTCTATCCAGGCTGACCTGGACTTCACTATGTAGTCTCAGGGTGACTTTGAACTCAAGGCAATCCTCCTACCTCTGCCTCCCGAGTGCTGGGATTAAAGTAGTGCGCCACCACGCCTGGCTACCATTCTACCTTTATAGGTTTCACTTTAATTTTTTTGAGACATGTTCTCTCACTGAATCCAGAGTGCATCAATTTGGCTAGACTACATAGCTTGAAAAAACCAGGAATTCTCCTGTCTCTGTCTAGCAGGTACTGGGATTACAGGTGCACACCCCCAACACTCAACATTTTCTGTAGGTGCTGGGGGTCCTCATGATTATATGCAAGCATTTTACCTAAACTGAGTCATCTTCTCAGCTTGGTGGCTACACTATTATACAGCCAGTTTTTCTTTCCAAGAGACAAAACTGCAATGAAGCAATCAAGTAAAACAGAATTTCTTGGGACTTGGGAGATGACTACATAGGTAAGAGAGTTTGCTGCTCAAGCATGATGACCTAAGTTTGATCCCCAGCAGCTACACAAAAAGCTGGGCATAGTCCTAGGGAGAGGGGGGCTGAGATTGGAGATTTACTGGGGCTAGTTGGCCTGACCAAAAAATGAGACTGACTCAAGGAAACAAAGTGGAAGAGGGAGAGACAAGGACACTCAGCCCTCTACTCTGGTTTCCACATGGGTATGTAAGGACAAGTTTTTCTGCACATATACACACATACACACACACACACACACACACACATACCCCCCGACATACCACAAACAAAAGTAAAAACAAGGAGAATTTCTTTGATATGATGGTAGCAGAAAATTGTCACATGGCATCTTCTTCAGTGGTGTAGCTATTAGTAAATTTCCCACTCACTCATGCTCAAGCAACCAACCCTCATTTAACTAAGTGGGTCCCCCCACCCTCTCTCTCACACACACACACACACACCACCCAATTAAGATGTGAAAGTAGGTGGTGGATTAGTTGGGAAGAGGAGGGGGCTCAGTGGGAATGGGAAGGGAAAATAGAAGGTGATGACAGGATGAATATGATCAAAATTTATTATATACATGTATGAAATTTTCAAAATCAGTTGAAAAAACATGGCTCACTTGCCCACCCAAAGTTGTCACATGGTTCCATGCAATTTTATCTTGATTTGTCCAAAACTCACCCATGAACCTTTGAACAGATGGCTGTTTCCTGTAGGAACCCTGACCAACATGTTGATATATGGCAGAGCATGTCACATATAAGTCTTCAAAAACTAGTGGTTGCCATTATAATATATGAGGTGTCTTTTGAAACTGTCAACTCTACATAAAGTATGGTACATACTGGGATTATTCTTGAACTGTAGGCCACCAGCACTGGCTCTGAGGAACATCGGTTTGACATTGACAGTTACAAGTTTGAAGACAAGCGTCATGGGAAAATTCCCCAGAGGAAAGCTTTATTCTCAGATAGCCTTTGTTCTTATTGTATATCTTGGACCATTTCAGTATTTACTAGTGGAAATCACCAAAAGAAAGTTCAAAAACAAGGCAGGTAATGTGAGGTTCATGGCTCTGTCTACAATTTCTCTCTTTAGACTTGGGGTTCACCAAAAAGGGGAGAGAGAATATAGTGGGGTTTGAATGTATGGCCCCATAGACTCAGGCAATTTTGATTAAAACTTCCTTCTTAACTCCCCAGCAGGCAGATCCTGCTACAGAGGGCATGTCACTAGGGCAGGTCTTCAGTCCAGACCTACTAGGTATATTAGAAGCAGATTGAGCTCCAGCTATTTGTGCTTGCTGGTGCTGGCTTCTCTTTCTCTGCTGTGGATGCTGAAGTGAGCCAGCTTCCTCCACCATGATGATGCTTCCCCTGGAACCTATAAGCCTAAAATAAACCCTTTCCTCCCATAAGCTGCTTTTGGATGGATGTTTTGTTCCAGCCAGGAGAAAGTAACTGCAACACAGTCATGTGAGGCTCACATCTCCTGTTACAACTGAGCACAGGCATGATGCCTGAGTGGAGAGTGTTGGATGCCCAAGTGATCTGGAGGGAGGAAGCTTCTTACAGATCGGAGTGAACACACTATAATGTCAAATAGAAAATTTAGATTTTTAATCAGTGGTTTTGAAATCTGTCTTCAGTCCTCTGCAGTGCAAATTTCCTGTCTTGTAAAGTTTAGTATAAGTTTGTGCACAGACATGCTCTTGTGGTTCCAAATGTGTCAAAGCTGGGCTCTAGTAAGGTAAGCAGATCAAAGCCTGAAATCACACACAGAACTTCAGAAAGCGAAAGCAGCAAGCAAACTTGTGAGTCTGTTCCAGGTAAGCACTAGGGTCTGATAGTTTTCTCCTTCCTCTCTTCCTCCTTTCTCAGACATTTTTCAGCTGAGAATACTGAGACCTGAGATGCAGTGACATTCTCAGAATCATCTGTCACATCAAAGGCAGAGGAAGGACAGAGCCAGGTCCCTGTCCACATTGTGGCTGGGTGGATCCACTCACAAAGCACTTCCTGAGTTGCTCCCCTGCTTTGTATGTGCAAATGCAGACAGTACAGGGCAATGGGGAAGAGTGGATAATGCAAATCTCTCTCTCTCTTCTGGGCCTGCACATTTATGGAGGTCAGGTGTCGGTCTCTGCAGACTTTTACCTTCCTTGAGAGACAGGGTTTCTTTTTGTTACTGTAGCATCTGCCAGTCTAGCTGGCTTGTGAATTTCTGGGGATTCTCCTGTCCCTGTCCCCCATCTCATTATAGGAACACTGAGATTACAGATGTGGGCTGCAGTATCTAGGGCCAGCTTTATTTGGGTTCTGGGGATCTGAACTCAGATCCTTACACTTGCATGACAAGTGCTTTACCCACCAGGCCATCTCTCTGGCCTTGCCCACCACATGCAGAGTCACACTGGTCTTTGACTGTTAGGCATGAGAATTACATGCAATGAAAATGATTAAACAGCTTTGGAGCGACTATGAAACTGAAAATGAGCATGCCAAGTGTTTTTCTATGACTTGTCTTTCCCCTTAATTTCATTCAAATCATCACTTTTATCTCCTAAATATGCATTGTTAAGAATCCCCCAAAGTAGTTATTAACAAGCAAGCCAGCCAGTGCTTGTAAACTACCTCCAAGTACAAAGGGAGGCTCTGTAAATGTTTATTCTCATTACTGAAACGAATTCAACAACGCCTTGATGCAGGGTTCCCAGATGATGGTTTCTAGTGATGCTTACAGTGCGTGAAAGGAAATGGCATGGCTCACTCTGAACTGGGGATCCTGGGAGGTGAGGCGAGGAAAATGCATTTCTATTTTCTTGTATAGAGACAACAAAAGGGCTGGCTGGGAGTCCTGTGCTGTGTGGTTATTCTCTCAAGCCTGTGTCATGGGGACGGCATGCTGCTGACATAAAGTGCTTTCATGTTCTTTAGGTCCTAAGAATAAATCTTGAAAGAAGAATGATTACAAGAGGTGAGACACCCTGCTTGGCATTAGAACAGATTATAGGCTTGCCTGTCCTGTATGGGGTCTTTCTATTATTGTTCTTGAAGGCTTCCACATGCTCTGGGAACATCTATCCCTGAAAGCCAGGTGCATCTTAGATTACAAAATAAACAGCAGGATTCGCCTTGTGTATGTATGGAGGTCTATACTGTTTGTATTGTCTTACTTTCTGTATCCTCATGCTCTGGCATCTGAGGCTTCTGAAGTGGGGTAGGGTTGCCCTTCCCACTGTGAGTGGCTTCCTGGATAGTAAACTTGCCCGTGAGCATACCTTTAATACCCGAACTGACCAATCCTGTGTCTACACCCCCACTTGCCTTTTCTCAGTTCCTACAGTATGGGACAGGCTCCCTTCTGTCGTCACCCAGGGGCCATCCCTATAGCTTAGAGCCCATAAAATTATTCATGACTTTTGTCTCCCTGGATTAATCCACCTCCCTGACTTCTTCCCATGAAAATCTCAAGATAAGTTTTGATACATGCTTTCCTCTCCTAAAGGACCCTGGTGCTTCCCAAGTGGCCTGTGGGGCATGTGACACTTGCTGCTTCTTGGGACCCTCCCCTGATGCCAGTCATTTCTGTGTCTTACCATATCTAATTGAAATAGATGTCAAGTAGCCCACAGGACTCATTGGGGTGGTGATGTGGATTTCTTCTGAACATTCCCCACTTTCTCTTTTCCTTCTGCTCCAGGCCTGGTGGTAGGTTGCCAGGCAACACCAACAGGTATATTGCAAATAGGCCCTATACATTAATCTCTATTTCAGACCTTACTATGTTACTTATTACTTATTGTTGAAATGTTGTAAGAACTAAGTAAGCTTCTCTCCCAATATTGATTTTCTTTTATTTTTGTACCTTTGTTTTCTTTTGAGACAGGGTCTCATATAGACCAGGCTGGCCTTTAACAAGCTACATAGCCTATAATGACCTTAAACTTCTTATCCTCTTGCCTCCACCCACCCAGTGCTGAGAATACAGGCATGCACCACCACTCCTGCATTTATGTAGTATAGAGAATTGAACCTGGGGGCCTCCAGCATCCTAGGAATAAATTATACCAACTGAACTACAGCCCAGCTCCTTTTGAACATTTTGGAGACTTTCAATGCCTTGAAAAATGATCAGTGAGGATTCAGTGAGTGACTTGAGCAAAGGGATGGCACAGACCAGGGAGGAGGCTACTTCTTCGAACTGTGCTATTAACATAACCTGCCTGATTGTGATTTCCGTGAACACCTTGGTGGGGAAATCCGCTATTCCTGTTTTCTTCTCACTCAGATGTCCCACCTTCTCTGGTGTTCGGTTCATCACTTCCATGTGGCAAGAAGACTGTGTTAATAAAAGGTGCTAATGGAACATGATAATTGCCTTTATAACTGGGGGAGATGGGGAACAGATGTATGACTGTTAACACGGGGAAGGCCCAGGGAGAAGAGCAGCTACTGGAAGAGTGGGTGTTGGGCTCAAGTGGTTCACTGGCCTTGCTCAATCAAATGGAAGCTATCTTCAGTTGTTGATAATATGCTATCATCCTAGACAAAGAAGACAGGACCTTTGTAAGATTTGACAAAAAGCAAAGAAAGGCCCTGTGAACCATTAGGGCCTCTCATGGTTTTGGCCCAATGTAGTCCAAAAACCTTAAGCAAAATTTGACTGACATTGTCATGGGCCAAGGGAGTACAGGGGTTCCCTACCCAGTTCCAGAAGGAACTCCTGCAATGCTACTCAAATGCAGCATCAAAACAAGTCCCCTGGTGTCCTTCCCAATAGCTATCAGAGGGGGAGCGGGCTGGTCTGAGAGGGCCACTGAGAAGTTGCCCTTTCAGAACTGGAGCTTTACTAAGACAGTTGTTGGCATCATGCCACAAAGTAGCAGCATGATGGGGTCTCAAAGCCATTCTCAAGAAGGATGCCAAGGAAGAGCAGAGCAGGGTTACTGAAACAGGTGGGGGAGGGTCAGGGCTTATAAGGAAACAAAGGGAATTCCATTATTTTGAGAATGCTTTGGGGAAAGGAGAAGTTCCACACCCCGTGACCCAGCCTACAAACCAGGAACCATAGAAGAAGGCACTAGAGAGAACCTAAAGCCGTAACTCAAGTGGCCTTGGAGGTCCCTGGCAACAGGGGGCTGTGGTCTTGTTTTTCTGCTTCCCCTTGAGCCCTGGGCATCAAAGCCTCCTAAAGCGACTACATCTGTATCCTACGTTTTTCAAGAAAGGGTTTGATCCCAAATCTACTTCTGCCTGCACGATGTAAAATCTCTCAGGCTACAGGAAAAGACTGAATTCACCATCTGGTTGGTGAATCTATTTGCCACTGAGGAGTTATTCTGTTTTCAGTTCCTCACTGAAAGAGACAGAAATAATTTTATGGCTGTCATTGTTCAGAGTGGCTGTATGGCTGCCAGGCCAGCCTGGAGGTATGAACTGAGCACCAGAGTGTGCCAGTCATTAACCCAGACCTTCACTAGGTGGTGAGCTTGATCAGTTGCCCTGACTGCTTCCTGGGCACATTGACCAAGACAACAAACTCATGCGAACATGTCCCTTTTCTCTGCACTCCAGTTTAGATTTTTCCATTGGTAATTCTATCATCTCAACACAGGGCACCAGGTAGGCAAGTATCTGGAAAACTTATCCTGAACTAAGACTCAAAAAGAATAAACAAGTCACAGACATAAGACAAAATTTAGTTATTTAAGCTCAGAAAAATTCAAGCTGTATATTAAATACTAGAAAGTGATTTAAGGCAACACCAGCTATGCACACAGGTGAGCTGTCTGCTACTTATTGACTTTTTTCTTTGAAAATATTTTATTTATTCATTTTTCAAGCAGAGAGAGAGAGAGAGAGAGAGAGAGAGAGAGAGAGAGAGAGAGAGAGAGCGCCACCTGTGGGTCTGGCTTATGTGGGTACTGGGGGATTGAATGTGGGGCCTTAGGCACTGGAGGCAAGTGCCTTATCTGATGAGCCATCTCTCCAGCCCTACTTATTGACTCTTAAGAGGCAGTTTGAGGGTAACAGGGTCTCAGAAGTAAAGTGAGGAATGCCCCTGAGTCTGCCATTGCAGTCATCATTTTGTTAGAGGTCAAAGAAGAATCTAGCTTCTCCTTATCTCTTGCTGTCTAAAGGAGTTCCCTTGATCTGTTTTTCCTTAAACTCAACAAGAGTTGTTCCCTAGAAAGAAGTTCCCCTTTCCTACAATTAAGATTCCTGGAAGGATTAAACATGAACTTGGTACTGAGGCTGGTTAGCTCAGCCTTCATTCAGATCTTATACATTACCCCAATTTGGGTCTCTAGATGGGCTTTAACCTGCTCTTGCCATCTCGTGGGCAAGAGTTCTTTATGCTCTCTTTTTCTTAATCTAATAAAATCTTTTTTAAAAAATATTTTGCAAGGGGGCCGGGCGTGGTGGCACATGCCTTTAATCCCAGCACTCAGGAGGCAGAGTTAGGAGGATCACCATGAGTTTAAGGCCACCCTGAGACTACATAGTGAATTCCAGGTCAGGTCAGCTTGGGCTAGAGTGAGACCCTATCTCGAAAAACTAAAAAAAAAAAAAAAAATTTTTTTTTGCAATGAAGGGTCAATTTGGGAGTGGGGAAAATGGAGTGGTGGGAGGGAGTAATCAAGGTTTATTGTTTACACTACAGAAGTTGTCAATAAAAATTTTAAAATGTATTTCATTTATTATGTAAGGAGAGAGAAGGAGAATGGGTGCACCAGGGCCTCTTGACACTTTAAACAAACTCAAGATACATGTACCACTTTGTACATCTGGCTTTATGTGGGTAATGGGGAATTGAACACAGGCCATCAGGCTTTGCAAGCATCTTTAACTGCTGAGCCATCTCTAGCCCCTAATAAAATATTTTTAAACCTTACTCTCTGCTTGTGGATTTCAATTCTTTGAATTCATAAAACAAGAATCTGGAGATACCCTAAAATTCTCGGATTGAACACAGGCCCTCATGCTTGCAAGGCACTGCATTGCACTTGAGTGAGTAGCAGCCTGGGTCCAGAATCTGTGCCCTCTGCTCACTTCTCCCCTCCTCTTCATCCCACACGCCTTCTTTGCTTACTTCTTGGGAGTCTTCAGGATAAACGAATCTATAGCCATAACCAGCCAGTGGCTCCCAGGAGCCTCCTGCTGGGTTGACTACCCAGTCACAACCTCCCAGGGGACTTCAACCAAATCCCCAGACCTTAGGAAGGAATAATTCCAGGGTAGGACTTATGACTTTGCATTTCCATAATTTTCCACCCTTAAGGTGGAATTCCAGTTCTATGTGGGAATCATAAGTCCCCTGGACCATGTTGCCCTTTCACTTCCAGGTCACTTTATCCCTTTGCCCCACTTCTCTTACCTTTCCCCTCACAAGCTCTGCTGCTGAGCTGGAGCTGGTACTTACATTTTAACTCCCCAAATGAAAAGCTTTGTCAAGGGACAGAAAGCTGGCAGTCTAATGTCTCTAATAACCAGGCTGGCACGGTGCCAACGTGGTCCCATATCCAACATCTGTCTCAGTCAGAGGGAGGTATGCCTGAGCCATGCACACATCTGTCGTGGCAACCACAGCAGGGATACAAATGAAACACCCTAAATGAAATCTGAGTGAGCTGTAAGACTAATAAGCATTATTAGCGTATGTGCATGCATTTAAGAAAGAGCTGCTGATGGCCTGATCTGTTATGACCTCCTTCAGTGGATTGGAGAATTAAAGCTCAGGTGCAGACTTTCTGTACTGACTACAACCCCCCAAGAAGGGGGAACAGCTGATGTCCCCAGGGGACCACCACCTTCAGCAGCTCATCCTCACGATTCTTCCTCCCAGAAGAGGAGAGGAGGGCTGCGTGCTTAGACTGTGCCCCTCAGTCACCCAGATGCACTTTGCATTCATTTCAAATCTCCTTGCTGATAGTTATCTTGGATGCACTCTCTGGTCCATCCTTTCTTCCTTCGTTCCTTCCTTCATTCCTCCCTCCCCCTCCTTTCTCTTTCTTTAAAATATTTTATTTGCAAGCAGGAAGAGGGAGAGGGAGAGGGAGAGGGAGAGGGAGAGAGGGAGAGAGGGAGAGAGGGAGAGAGAGAGAGAGAGAGAGAGAGAGAGAATGGGTGTGCCAGGGTCTCTAGACATGAACTTGGCACATGTGCCACCTTGTACATCCGGCTTTGGCTTTACATGCACCGGGGAATCAAATTTGGGTCCTTAGGCTTTGCAGGCAAGCACCTTAACCACTGAGCCATCTCTGTAGCCCCAGTACTGACATTGGACATGATGGTTTACAAAATGATTTTAGGATATTTCAGTTCCTACTCCCAACTTTCCAGGTTGGCATGAGGTATCTCCATGTACATATGGAAACTGGGGCCAAGCAGGATCCATGGTCCCATGGCTGGGCAGCACGAGTAGGTGGAACAGAACCCTGGTTCAGCTTGCTTCTTTTTCCCTCTTTCTACCAAAGGTTCTTTTTGGATCTCAGAGGTGAGTCCTAAGGTATCAGGCACGCTTGTTTAGTTTCCACAACAACAAATTTGGCTAACTTTTACCAATATCTCCAAACATGTCAATTTTGGGAAACAAACAATATAAAAAGAACACAGCCTCCATGTTAATTATAAGTTCAGTATCTCAAGCTTATTTTAAATACGTCATTTTATCATAACTAGCTATAAAAATACCTAAAGGTGCTGAATATGGCCTTTAATCTACAGGCTGGAAAAACCCCAAATGCTTTAGTCCATAGTAACACTCTTGGGGTTAACAAAATTTGATTTTAGACCTGACATGTATATTATTCAGCTGGAGCTTCTGTACTCATTAGATAGAAATGTAACACACATGCAATTCTTTATTTAAAAATTCTTCAGGAGACAGGATGGACACAGGGATGTGTGAAATCTCATAAATCTGAATGTTCTCATTATGAATCAGCTGGCGCTGCTAAAGGCAATGCGCTGGGCAAACGTTCCCTGAACTTTCTTATCTCTGTAGCAGCCATTTAATAAAATCATTAGGTTTTAATTAGTGTCCATCAATGATGACAGGAGTCTACAGCATCATCAAGCAAGCCAATAAAAATACATCTTGATATTATGACTTGGGAATTAAATTGATTCTATTCTTCTGCAGACAAGAGAATCGTCACAGGAGGCAAATCTCCCATCTCAGAAACAATCTTTATGCCAGCACTGAAATAAATGGCCCGGAAATAATCATATTTGAAGGAAGCAGAGAAAAACATCCTGAGATGAATCATGGCCAGGGTCATGGCTCTGTGACATGAGGCTGTGTGGTACTTTCCTGGAAGTTTTCTTGAGTTTCTCAACTCCAAGTTGATAGCTTTAGAAAGCAAAATCAATAAACAATACAGAAATGGTTCAGTTTTAATCACCACATTCCTGAGACATTGAAAGAATTTAAGTAATGTTGTCATCAGCTCCAAACAGCTCCAGGGAGGACTTTTCCTGGATAACAAACATTCTTCTTTATGTTTAATACTGTCACTTTTTTTCCCTCTCAAGATGCTTTTTATTTGTGCAAGAGGAGAAAAACAAAAGCTTCTAATCCCCAAAAGCACTTCTAGAAGATTAACTTCATTTAACCCACATCAAATAAGGCACAGACGACCAAGCACTTCAGTGAGTGGGAAGTTAATATTCAGATGTCGCAAATCTGAGACCTGCCTAGGACTCTAGTCTATTGCTGGCAAAAGATGGTGGTATTCTAACCTCAGCATCTCCCCTCAGTATGTTGCCAGCTGCTTTTGTACACAACACTAAAATTCACATGGATAATCTAGTTGCTCTTCTGCTGTGTTCTGAGCTGACAGCTGTTTACAACCTGTCCAGACCAGACACCATCAGGAGAGGAGACTCTAATGGCCCCATGTAAACTTCCCACAGAAATGGAGAAAGAGGAAGAAGACTCAGGCATCACATGGCTAGGGTAGCCAGAGAAACCACTCAACCTCCAGCCCCAGGAACTAAGAACAAAAGGTCTTGATTTGTTAGGTGCTTGAAAATTGGCCTTGGCTATATGCAGGAAGTTGGCAAGATGAATCTTTACGATCCGTTCCAATGTGCAAATGTGTATTGTGCTAATTTTTGGCTTGAAGTTGCATCTACTCCAATACTGAATGGTGTCCAACCTTGTTTATTTAATAGCCAATATTTGTCAAGGGCTTCCTATGTGCTAAGACCTGAGGCACAGTTGCTGATATAAACAAGGCTTCTGCCCTTGAGAAAAGTGAGGATCCCTAAATTCAAAGGTGGGAATCTAAAGGAAGGCAGGATTGACTCCACCTGTGGTCTCATTGTTGAAGAAAGTTGGAGGCTGCATCCTTTGATGAGTGGCAGATGGCTTAGATATAAACTCTATTAATGAGAGTGTTAGCATTTCCTGAAAGATACCTACTGGCAAATTGATTCTTCCTGGTGTCTTAGAAAAAGCAATTGTGTACAAGATTGAATTATACAAGGCTCTATTTCCTGTGGCTCTTAAGAAACACTTAGGGTATACAGGACACTTTTTATCAAAACTCTATTCAAAGATCCCATCCATTATTCCTGGCTACAGAAAGGCTACGAACACCAGTTTTGTAGGACTGGAAATTGAGTCCCAGAGGATGTCATTCAGCCAGGTTATTGGCTTGTTGAAACAAGAAAATAGCAGCTACACTAGAATTGGAAGTTAAGTATCACCCATTCCAAGCCCAGAGCTCCCACAAAGCTGTTCTTGATGAAATTGATTGGTAAGTATCAAATTCTACAGCAGGGAAGCTGTGGCTGGGGGGGGGGTGGGGTGTGTGTGTGTGTGTGTGTGTGTGTGTGTGTGTGTGTGTGTGTGTGTGTAAGAAAAGGAGAGGATCTTGCTGTTTGGAAGTGTGTGAAAGATACTTTAAAAACTTGATGAAGACTATCTCCAGTGGACAAGCTAAAACGCAAAGCCACACAGACCCACTGCCAACTGCAGGAGCATTTCAGGATGGGCTGCAGTCACTCGACATATTTTAAGAGCAGCTGAGTCCACAGTTCCAGCCATGTTGTTTGCTCTCTTGTGAAAATGACCAGTGCCAGAGCAAAGAAGCAGCCAGAGGCAGGCATGGTAGGAACACAGGAAAGTCTGAGACCAACCCAGACTCTGGTGTGGGCCCAACGAGGACTGAGCAAGGACCTTACCTTCATTTAAGGTTGAAACAACAGAGCTGTACAGAACTTAGCAGCGAAGCTCTTGTTTGAAGAAAAATATTAAGAACACATTTATAAAGGGGTGTCTTCCTCATCTACAGACTTTAGGGGGATCAATCTGAACACCCGCACTTACTTGAACTTTCTGCATATACTCTCACTGTGAACACAGGCACCACAGCCCATGTATAACAGAACTGTAATCTTCCTTTGCCATCTACTCACCTTCAAGAGTCCCATCTGGGGTTTTCTAAGTCATCTGAGGTATTTGCTAAAAAATACACATTCATGGGGTTGCTTGGGAGATAGCTCAGTCAATAAAGTACTTGTCTCATAAGCATAAGGACCCGAGTTCAATCCCTTGCCAGGTGTGGTGGCAAGCGCCTATAATCCCTGCGCTGGAGAGGTGGAGACAGGTGGATCCCTGGGCCTCACTAGTCAGCAGTCTAGCCTAACTGGCAAGTTCCAGGCTAAAGAGAGACTGGATCTCACAAAGAGGTGGACTATGTTCCTGTGTATGATACCTGAGGTTGTCTGGGCTATACACACACCTTCATGGACCTCGCACAATGTCACTAAATGCAGGTTTCTGTTGCTATTGAGCTGTGTGTGTGTGTGTGTGTGTGTGTGTGTGTGTGTGTGTGTGTGGTGGGGGTCCAGATGTACAGTTAGGGTTGGAAGCTATTGCAGAGCCCATCTGCAGAGGCACTGACTGTCATCACAAGAGAAATGAATGACATGGCTGGGACTGTGAGCCCCTGTGCTCACAGGGTGATTTGCAGTGGGGTTAGCCCCGAGTTTTCAGGTCAGGGGGAGGAGATAGTAGGCAGAAAGTCTAGGCCAGCACTTGGCCAAGAGTTCAGAGGCTCAATCTGCTTTGCAAAGTAGAGACTGAGTTTGATGGCTTCATTAGGGGCACAGCAATGACATGACAAAGGAGCCAGGGTCTCATCATGGACCCATCTTCCAATTTTTCTCTTGGGTGAGGTTCAGGGGAACCCACAGAACCATAAAGTTGCAGCTGTCCATAAAAACTTTAGCGATGATAAATTTAAACTTTTCCCCCCTTCAGATATTTACACTTACATTTTTTAAAGGATGCCAGAAGGGAGATATCCCATGCTTGTTCTGACTGATGACTCCATGTGCTATTCACATGTTCAGTAGGGATGCCTCTATGCTACACATGGTTCAATTAAAAAAAAATCCCAAACCCTTTCATAGCCCTGAGTTCCCATCTTCATAAAATATCCCACACAGAAACAACTACTGTTAAGTTGTTATTGTGTGAACAGCTGGTGTTAGTATCGTGTGGGTCCCATTTAAGGCTTCTGAGTATTTTAGCCAGACACTTAGCATCCTGCTCATGATAACATGACTCTTATTTGCATCAAATCTACAGTCGTTTTTTATTTCCCTCTGTTGTTGAGGCCCAGTACTGAGCTGGGTGCTCTGTCCTTACCTTTGTTCCTTCACCCTCTAAGCTCAGGTCTACTGAATCAGGTGAGGTGAGATAATCCGCAGAGAAGAAACCTTATGCGTCATGTTGCTTTGCTTTTTCATTATCCATGTGATGTAGGCTGTATAACTGAATGCCAGGGATTTGTTTCTGAATTACGTTGTGGGGGTACCCACATAAGACTTGTTCTATATTGTGTGTCTAATTTTCAAAAAAAGAGAGATAATACTTGCTTCTTTTGTTGCAGACTGTCGTCTTAGTGAGGCCTTTTTGGTCCACCTCCCTGCCTGTTATGGTTTAGATCTTAGATATCATCTGAAGGCCCATGCGTTAAAGGTAGTACTGGAAGGTGCTGGAACCTTTAGTAGGTAGGCCAAGTGGGAAGAAGGTAACCCAAACCCTGATCCCTTCCTGTTTCTCTCTCTGTTTTCCAGCCACCATGAGGTGAGCAGCTTTGTTCCCCACTATGACATTCTGCCTTGCCACAGGTCTGACAGCCATGGAGCCAACCAAACATGATAGAAACCTGGGAAACTAAGGCAACACTAATTTTTTCTCCCTATGAATGGATCACTTGAGGCATTTTGTCATAGTAACAGAAAGTTGACTGACAGATTGCTCCAACTCATTTCCTGTCTCATCACAGATCTACATATAATGCATGTTTCTTGTTCATCTTGACTATATCATTTGTCTTTCTCACAGGGAGCTTTTATCTGGTCAGCTTATTTACTGCTGAACCCGCTGTCTAGCACCGTTCCTTGAACAAGAGTGCTCAGCATATACAGTGTTCTGTATGTGGGCAGGCGTCCTGCAGCTTCTCATGGCAACATGCAAAACCTATGTGAAAGTATTCTGAATGAACTGAGGAAAATCCAACTCCCCTCACCAAGTCTGACAGAACACTAAGTCATGGTCAGTCCTGAACCAGCATACATTCCTATAGAACCTGTTTCCTGAAATTGAGACATAAATCCCAGATTTTATCTGTAATTATTCCTATATGTAAAATATGTATTTTCGTTTGCTTGTTTTTTGAGATAGGGCCTCAATATTTAGTTCATAAATATAAATAAATACCTGCAATTCACTATGTGGTCCAATCTAGTTTTGAACTCAGGATTCTCTTGCCTTGGCCTCTTACGTGCTGTATTACAGGGGGGTGCACCAGTATGTGCAGCAAAATATATAAAAATATTTTTTGGGGGGAAGAGTAAGGGAATACATGCAAGGCACTTAGCTTCCTGAGGTGACAGATATTGTATGTAAATACTCGGTGTCTCCTCTCCAGGAATATAGGCAGAAGGTGCTGTGCTTCAAGTTTATTTCCCTAGCAGACAGGTGGCCCATGGCCACCAGGAATAGGGCTGAAGCAAATGCAGGCATCACCAGCATATAGTCAGGGTCCACAGAGGATTTGTTCCAGGACTCTGTCCCCCATTACAAAATCCAAGAATGCACACATCCCTTACAAAACGTGGCATAGCACTTGCATATAATGTATGCACATCCTCCCGATATTTTACACCCCTCTGGCTTGTTTACAGTATTGAAAGCAGTGAGATGACTGCATAAATAGTCATTACCCTGCATTATTTAAAAAACAATGACAAGAAAAAAGTCTGTACATGTGCTGTATACATGAAAATTTTTTCCTCAAGTGTTTTCAATCTGTGATGGAGTCCCTTGTTGAGGACCTTGTGAATAAATATAGAGGGAGGACTGTATTTTAGCAAACATTCTCTCCACAAGGAACCTCTTACATCTCCCCACCTTTGAGAACACATGCCATTCAGATAGCTTCAACTTTTTCGATTTTCTAATACATAGTCAATCCACATCAAGTTTAGTCTGATTCTTTGTTCTGGGTAGAAAAGTTCTTTGGGTATGGGGGAAAGTTTAGGAGCATCTTGCTCTTGCCCTCCTGGAATTTTGGACATCATAGAGTTTTACTGGATTAAATATATCAGAATGCAGCTTACCTGTTACAACACAATTTTATTTATTTAAAATTATTTTGCTTATCTACGTATGTGCATGTGCAGAACATGCATGCAGAGGTCAGAGTTGGACTACAATGTCTTCCTCAGTCGTTCTCCACTTTACTATAAATATTTTAAATATTATATATATGAGAGAGAGAGAGAGAGAGAGAGAGAGAGAGAGAGAGAGAGAGAGAGAGAGAGAGAGAGAGAGAGAGAGAAAGAGAGAGAGACTAGCCAGGGCCTCTTGCCACTGCAAATTCCATATGCATGTACCACTTGAGCAACTGACTTTATATGGGTACTGGGGAATTGAACCTGGGCAGTCAGGCTTTTCAAGAAGTGCCTTTAACTGCTGAGCCATCTTGCCAGCCCTCCACCTTGGTTTCTGAACCTAGAGCTCACTGAGTCAGCCAGCCAGCCAGCAAGCCCAAGAGATCTGACTGTCACCACCTCCTCAGAGCTGACATTACAGGTGATTGCATGGTGACACGTTGCATTTTTATGTGGGTGCTTGGGATCTGAACTCAGGTCCTCATGCTTGTGCATCAAGTATTTATTCACTGAGTAATCTCCTCAGCCTGCATAGCACAATATTGGATAGCTAAAATTAGTTTGAACACAAGGTCAAGCCTTCTGAAACTTTCTGCTCTGCATGCATATGTGTCTGTGGGTGAGAGTTAAAGCTGCCCAACTTATCCACTGTTAAGGTATGAAGTTTTGAAGTCATCGTTGGGGTAAGAAACTATTTATTTATTGAATTATGAGGGAGGGAGGAGAGAGAGAGAATGTGTATGGGCATGCTGCCAGGGGCTCTTATTGCTATAAATAAAGTTCAAACATAGGTGCCAACTTTGTTCATCTGGCTTTATGTGGGTACTGGGGAATGGAATCACAGCTTGCAGGCTTTGCAAATAAGCATCTTTAATTAGCTTCAGAGCCATCTCCCCACCACAAATGCTATTACTTTTTATTAAGGATTTTATATAGTTCCTCTTTCCTTCCCGAGGCTTGATTAAAAAGTAGTTTAAATTGTTCCTACCTTGGAGTCTCTGGGTCTCTCATCTTGAAACCAGCCTAAGGCTCCCTAAGGAGCCTGAGTTGCTGATGGTGACATTTTATACACCTTTGACCTTTATACCACAGCAGCAAAATTCTACATCTTGCTTTCTTGAGTTTGATGATTCTGTGTTCAACCTGGATGTGCATTTTTGCTTAGAGTGTTTTGTTTACTGAACCGAGAAGCCCTAACTAAAATCTATAGAGATTTATTTACTCCAAGGGCAAAATTAAAATTTTAAAATTACACATCTATTTCTTTTCTTTCATTCTTTTACTCTTTCTTTCTTCTTCCCCCCCCCATCTCTCTCTTGAGGTAGGGTCTCACCTGGAATTCACTATGTAATCTCAGGGTGGCCTTGAACTCATGGCAATACCCCTACCTCTGCCTCCCAAATGTTAACCTGGAATTAAAGGTGTGCACTACCACACCCGACATCTATTTCTTTTAGATGATGCTTATATCTTAGATTGGGAAGGAATTTTGAAAGCTTATGAGAATATATTCTGTATAGTACTCATCTTAATGTTACCTGCCATTAATGTTTTATCAAAATGTCGATGCTGCTCCTCTCAAAGACAACCAGTGGTTTCATACAAAGGAGCAAAGGGAAATATTCTGGCAAACAAAAAAACTGCCTGGAAGTAACTATAAATTTTGGTGACAATTTACACAGGGGTGGGACTCAATAAAAATCACATTTGTCAGTAGCTTTTTCAGGGAGCTAATATACACATGATATTGTCATGTGCAGTTGCCTACTCCAGAGTGCTTTGTTTAAACAGTTTTTACTGGGTTAATAGAATTACTAACAGAGGTCAATCATACCCATAAATGGAGTCAGTTGTGATTTATTCTTAAAAGAGTTTATAAGTAAGATTTCTGGGTAATTTTAATCCATTTCTTTACTGGTGACCTGTTCATTGACTCCCAAACCTTAGTACATAAAGCTGTCTGGGGTTGTGAGTTATTAAAAAAATACCAAAGGCCTCCAGGCCAGCAACTCTCTTAGCAGCCATATAGGATAGGCGACCCAAGCTTCTTATGGACCCAACTTCCCTGCCTGTTTCTAATGCAAAGATGAAAGGATTCAGTTGTTGAAATGGAGACAGATATTTAAATGTGGGTATTAACTACATGTAAATCTAAAAAAATATAGAAGACAGAGATAGCAAAGACTATGCAGACCAAATAAATGGAATTCAACTCATATTGAGTCTATTTCCTATTTTCCTGAGAGAAGACTTTCAGCAATAGAGCTACCAGCATGGTCAATGAATACACAAGCAAGCTCAGGACCATGCATTGACCAGCATCCCAGAGAGCTCACAGGCTTTAGTAGGTAGCATCTCATGGATGGCATCCAGAGGTCCCCTTCACAGCCTTGATAGAGCCATGCCTGCTAACTTATGGATTCTCTGCGACTCCTTCCAGTGAGACTCAGAGTCTAATCCTTTCTCTTCCAAGTATATCCTGGCTTTAGTGACTTTCTGGACTAATAGAATGCCATTAAAGTGACTCTGAGGCTGTCACAGGAAGTTTTGGGAAGTCTGCTTGGTTATCTTAGTATAGAATGTTCTTATACTATCGAAAGTGTCTAGGGGCTCAGCAGTTAAAGGTGCTTTCTTGCACCTTTAATGGCCTGGGTTCAATTCCCCAGTACCCATGTCAAACCAGAGGCACAAAGTGGTGCATGCATCTGGGGTTCCTTTGCAGTGACAGGAGGCCCTGGTGTGCTCATACTCATTCTCTCTCTTTCTTTCTCTTTCCCTCATAAATAACTAAAAGTGTCTAGTTTTGGATAATAAATTATGTCCTTGCCTAGGGGACCAAGTGACCCAGTAGATAAAAGTTTTGTTACTTGACATCATTCCATTAAGACACACTAGAAGGTATTTATTAAAAACTTTCCCTGCTCCACTCTGGATGTAGTGTCTGCCTTCAAGTTTGGTATTTCATATATTCACTCAATTAGCACTTAACAAGGACTTACTGTGTTCTTTCATATGTGTGACAAAATACTTGAGGAATAATAAATAGTATAGGAGTAGGAAAGCCATCTATTGCATGCTACAATTAGATATGTTACTGAAAGAGACACCATTGATCAAGGAAGTTTTTAAAATTCAATTTTTTTGTTTATATTTTCAAGGTAGGGCTTTGATCTAGCCCAGGATGCACTAGATTTCCACTATGTAGTCTCAGTGTGCCCTCAAACTAATGCCGATCCTCCTACCTCTGCTTCTCAAGTGCTAGGATTAAAGGCAGGTGATACTACACCTGGCTAGTTTTTTTTTTCTTTTCTTTTTGAGAGAATCTAATGTAGCTCCGAACGGTTTGAACTCATTATGTAGCTGAGGAGGAATTTGAAGTTCTGATCTTCCTGCCTCCGCCCCACAAAAGCTGGAATTCCAGGTGTGTCCCACCATACCTGGTTTCATGTCTTGATATACCCATCTCCCATGCTAAACACATAGCAGTGCCAGTTATCACCCAAGAGCAGAAAAGTACGGACACAGATGGACTCGAAAGAGATGACCATCTCCATGCGCCAGAAGCAGAGCAGAAAGGAGAGATAGTCAATAGCCCAATTCCACAAGCAAAATACAGAAAGCAGTTTTATCTCAGATATGTATCATACAATATGGTAGCCACTAATCACATGACTTCTTTAATTTTAAATAAAAATTAACCATAATTAAGGGCCAGGAGATGGCTCAGTGAGTAAAGTGCTAGCTGTGCAAGCATGAGGACCTGAGTTTGGATCCCTAGTTTTCACATAAACTGTCAGACACGACCACACACTGCAAGTGCAGCACCAGGGAGGTGAAGACAAGAGAAACCTTGGGTCTTACTGGCTAGTTCGTCTATCCCAACGGGTAAGCTCTAAGTTCTGTAAGAGACCCTATCTCAAACAAGTAAGATGGAAAGTGGTTGAGAAAGACACCCAATACTAGCCTCCATCCACATATGCACACGTGATGTAGGCAAAATAATAAAATTAATTAGGTCTTGGAAGATGGATCAGTGGTTAAAAGGACTTGTTGCATAAGCCTGAAGACCAGAGTTCAGATCCTTAAAACCCATGTGTAATGGTGAAGTTCTGTTGTCAACCTGATCTCTTGAGGAATCTGCAGACATGCCTCTTGGTTGGGTCTCTGAGGTTGCTTCTAGGAAGGAAGAAGTCCCATCCCCCAGAGTGGGTGACCCTTCTGGAAGGGGGCTTTCTGTAAGGAAGCTCTGGGAGAAAAGACTCTCTTCCTCCCACCTGGCTTTGGTGCTGCATCTACCCTGTTCAGCTATCCTTCATCTGCACTGAAACGAAGCTTCCTCAGCCTTCCAGCGGGGACTGAAGAGTGGCTTTCCAGGAAGCCTTCAGACCTTCAGTGCTGGATTGGGACTGCTGAGGGATCCAGCCATGTGAACTGAGCAGCTATGGGGTTCTTTGACTCTCAGGTGTACAGACTGCTATTGCTGGGCTGCCATAAACTAATCCAATAGCTCCTGCTTTTACTACAATTCATTCTATCAGTTCTGTTCCTCTAGAGAACCCTGACTAATATAGCATGTGAAAGTGGATGCAAGCAGCATTTTTCTGTGATGCCATCATGCCTGTTGGCAATGGGAGGCAGAGTTAGCAGCATCCCAAAGCTACAGACCAGCTAGTCAGGTGTTTTCAGTGCAAATAAGAAAGGCCCTGTCTCAAGCAAGGTGGGTGGAAGGTGAAGACTGACACCTTGAGGCTGTCCTGATTGCCATGTATGTATTGTGGTATACATGTGCTTCTCTCCCCCAACACACTATTAATTAAAATCAAATGTAAAGCAAGTGCTTAATGGCTTTATGTGACTAGTGGCTCTCATATTCAAAGTGCAGATAAAGATACTTTCAGTGTAAAAGGTTCTGGTGGAACAGTGCTGCTACAGATGAAGTATGTTTTCTGGGACAGTTCAACAAAGATTTTTAAATGAGTAGATTTACTCAATAGATAAATGAAAATTTCCCACCTGAGAGACAAAGAGGGAGATAGTTCAGTTGGCAAAGTGCTTGCCTTGCTAGCATGAAGACATCAGTAGTTCAATTCAAAGAACCCATGTAAAAGAAGCTTGGCGTGGTGGTATCCACGGGTAATGCTAGGGCTTGGAAGGTGAAGACAAGTGGATCCCTGGGGCTTGCTGGCCAGCCAGTCCTGCCTACTTGGTAAACTGTAGTTCAGTGAGACACTTTCTCTCAAAAAAGGCTCAGAGTACCTGTGAACAACACCCAAAGTTGACTTGTTGTCTCCAAGCATATGAGCGCATACATACGTGCATGTGTGCGCACGTGCACACACATACACATACACACACACACACACTCATGCACCTATCCACACACACATATAAACATATACACACATATACACACATAAAAATACAGAAAAAGAGAAAGGAATTGTAAGTTTGAATGCAAAAGCGAGGCAAGAATAATAAAAATTGCAAATTAGAAATGTTGACACATATATGCGTACAGAGCTAAAAAACACACAAAACACAGACCAGAGGCTGGATGGCTCAACGGTTAAGGCACTTGCCTGCAAAGCCTAACTACTCAGGCTTGATTCCCCAGTATCCAAGTAAATAAAGCCAAATGCATAAAGTGGCTCATGCATTTAGAGTTCATTTGCAGGAGCTGGAGGCCCTGGCACACCCATTCTCTCTGTCTGTCTCTCTTCTATTTTTCCCTGCTTGCAAATAAATAAATAAACAATATTTTAAAAAACACAGAATAGGTGTTTGTGGTGGTTCAGTCATCAATGATTCAGAAGACAAAACTGAAGAATGAACTCAGGATGTAGCACAAAAAGACAGAGTGATTTTTTTGTTTTTGCAAGAACTAGTGGGAAAGGGCTGTAGATCATGTTTGGCTGGCTTTGTCATTATTCTGGAGTGATTGGGATGACAAAGGCAGCGATCTAGAAACACCTTGAGAAGAAGAACTGAAAGACAAAAGACTCAAAACATCTGGCAGTGTGGGGCCTTAGCAATCCCTGGAGCTGGGCACGCACCATCTGGGACCTTATAGGCTATTAGAGCTGAAAGAAGCCTTTGCTATCTTAAAAAGAACACAAAGTAGGAACTGCGTAGTGAAAGAAGCCATGGGGCTCTAGGCTGAAGTAACAGGACATCCTGAGATCAGGTCATTTGATGGAGGTGTATTAGTCAGGGTTCTCCAGAGGAAACAGAGATGATGGAACAGATTGTAGTAAAAAGGGAATTTATTAGAGTAGCTTAGGACAGTCCAACAATAGTAGTCTGCAGGCCCATGGGTGAAGGAACTGGTAGCTGTTCAGTCCACGTGGCTGGAGGCCTCAGCAGTCCCAATCCAGCCCTGAAGGCCTGATGGCTCCCTGGGGAGCCACTGCTCTTCAGTCCACCATATGAGGTGGAGGAAACTGAGTTTCAATGTACAGGAAGGGTAGGAGAGCAGGATGTCAGTGCAAGTCATGACAAGCACCAGCAGCCGGGGGAAGAAGGAAGAGGCTTCAAGCTTCCTTCTATCCAGTCCCCTTCTGGAAGGCCTACCCACTGGGGGGAGAAGGGCTCACTCTGGAGAAGGGACCTCCTCCTTCTGTCAAACCTTTCTGCAGGCAAGCTCAGAGACCCACCCAATATTACTGTGATAATTAAACAGGTCAAGTTGACAATAAACTTAACCATCACAAGGAGGTATGCCAGTGACATCCACTATACCCTTGCCTAGATGGTCTTCTCTACACAGACATGAAATTAGGCTGCTGCAAAGTGTTGGAGACTCCCAACAGAGAGTGGTAGGGTGGAGGAAAGGGCTAATTGCACTGAGTCTCACTATACCAACTTGCTGAGAAAGACTGGGATGGGCATGGGGCTTGACAGAAATCTGGCAGGCAGGGCTGGGTAGGGAATGGTGTGCTCTGCAAGGGCTACCTGCCGTCTCTCTGGCTAGGAGCTGACAATTCAACAGAGGACAAAGAGGAGGAAGAGAAAGCTATGACTGGTGGTGTAGTTATCTTCACATTGCTGGAACAAAACACCCTCCAAAAGCAGCTAATGGAAGGAAAAGGTTCATTTTGGCTTACAGTCTTGAGGAGAAGCTTCATCATGGCAGGGAAAAGATGGAAGAGCAGAGACTGGGCATCACATGTTGCCACAGCAGCTGGCAGAGAGCAGCAAGACTGAGTTGAACTCTCCCAAGGAGAAGCTGGCTATATTACCCCTAAGTCTATCCCAGTAACAAACCCCCTCTAGCAAGGCTCTACCTCCCAAATTGCCACTAGCTGGGGACCAAGTATTGAAAATACGAGTCCATGGCGGGGGGGGGGGCATCTTATTTAAACCACCAGAGTTGGCCACAGAGCAAACAAGCCCTACTTCCAACCCCTGAGCATCACCCATACAACTCCCAATAGCTTGTAGATCAGAAGACATCCATCAAGAGTGCTTTAGAGACTGGGAAGATGGCTCAACAGTTAAACACATGTGATTCTCCCTCTCTCTCTCTCTCTGTATCTCTCTGCTTGAAAGTAAATAAATAAAATATTTAAAAAAAAACAGTGCCCTAGGACTGAGTGGTCTCTGATGGGAACCACCAGGCACAGGTGGCTATGAGCACCTGATATGTGGCTGGTCCTTAGATGTTAGCTGGGTACCCTCATCACAGGTCTTCTCTCCCCATAGTATGACCCAGCAATGCTACAGCTTCTGTAATATCAAATATATAGCAGGTGGATTATAATCCTCAAGAACACAGAAAACACCACCACACACTACCCACAATTGTAATCTTCTTTTGAAATTTCCAAATTTGTGGAATCTCACTTCCATGGCTATCAACATCAGTGATCAACACACATTATAATCTTTGAAGGTATAAGAAACATGCTTCACAAATGACAGGAATTCCTGCCTGGGACTGAAAACCTAATCAAAGGCCTATGACTGGGGAGGTCATAAGCCCTAGGGGAACTACTACTGCTATCTGGCTAAATGGACATATTATTCCACCGAACTGCCCCATAAATACTTATGTTTATACTCATATGTTACTCTCACTTTTGGTTAGAGAAGCTTTACTTTTCAGATGGCAGTAACCGCTGGGGTGATTCAAAACTCACCAAAGTGTTGAGAAGTGACAGTGGAGTGTTTATGCATTTCTACCACACCCTCCAAGGGACCATTGGCAGAAGAGGGGATAGAAAGACTGAAAGAGCTAAAGGCAGGGAGAGGTGCTAATAATACTATCTTCTAGACAGTATCCTTGACATTCATGACCTCACTACCTTCACAACCGACACTACCTACACAAGACCTGCATAATAGGAGGGTAAAAAATGATGCCATCTAAGTAGAAAAGAGACAAGTTGGAAAGAAGAAGGGATTCCATGGAGGGAGGATTGGGGGAAGAGGGTGGTGGGAGGGGATTATGTTCATGGCATATTGTTTATATTTGTGGAAGTTGTCAATATAGGAGTTAAAAAAAAGAAAAATGCTTCATGGAATGACCCTATGGCATGGCTTGACAGATGGTTTTTGGAAGACTTCCCCGATTCTGTCTCTTTGTCTCACTTTCCAAAAGTGGGCTAAAGAGGAAAGCTGCTGCTTATATGAGCTTTGTAGTTGCCCAAATTTTGAAAAAAAAATAGCACTTTCCTTTAATTAAACTGTAAGGAGCTAATTGTAATTAAATTGCACAGTATATGAGAAATCTGTCACTTCTCAGAATTAGCTCTGAGGATGAAACTGAAATGACAGTGTAATTAACACCTGAAATGTGAAGGTTTTCAGGTGGCCCTTTATAGGTTGGAATATGTGGGCTTTTATTTCATGAAATCTTTGATGTGTTTTTCCTCTATCTCTCAAAAAAAAATCACTAGTTTCCTCACAAAGAATTCAGGGTTTCAAATCTGAGAAAGAAATTATTACCAATTCCCCAACCGTTAAATATATTTTTATAAGTATATATTTTTTTCTTTTTTCTTGAGGTGGATACAAGCCATCAGCATACCTCATTCTTTATAAAAATACCATCATTTTTAATTGCACAAATAAGTGACTATATCTTAATGTTAAAACCTAAGTAATGGGCTGGAGAGATGGCTCACTGGTTAAGTGATTGCCTGCAAAGCCTAATGACCCAGGTTCAATTCCCCAGTACCCAGGTAAAGCCAGATGCACAAAGTGGAGCATGCATCTGGAGTTTATTTGCAATGGCTGGAGGCCCTGGCATGCTTATTCTTTCTCTGTCTGTCTGTCTGTCTATCTTCTGTCTGTCTTCTTGCAAGCAAATAAATAAAACATTAACAAAACCTAAGTAATGCAGAGAAGAAAATAACTGTGTCTATAGATCCTGGCTTGGTAGTGTACACCTTTAGCACTTGGGAGGCTGAGGTAGGAAGATCATTATGAGTTTCAGGCTTGCTTGAGCTATAGAGTGAGTTCCAGCCTGGGCTCAAGTGAGACCCTGCTTATATTTCCCCAACCCCCTCAAAAATTGCCTTTATTTTCTCTAACCCCGTCCACTCAGAAGCTAGAGAAAACTATTGGAACCTATTGTGTGTTTTGCCTGAGCATTTTTCATTTACCTGTATCTTTTGGAAAGTATTCTACATTAACACCAATAAGCCTGTTCCTTGTAACTTCTTTATACCATTCCCTTAAATAGCTGGACCCTTTAGATTAAGCCATTTCTCCTACTTTTCATATTTATTGCTGCCATGTATGTATTCTGAAATGTCCCCACAGTTGACCTGTGAATTAAAATGTCAAACTGAAGAAAGTTTCCTTAGCATATCAGAAATAGACAGTTTCTTCAGGGACACAGGAATGAGATGGCTGTGTTAAAAGCCTGGGTGCCCTGTGGGATGATCTTGAACCTCTGCATCCAGCAGCGAGCTCTGTGCAGCTTTAAATACCACTAAGAAAACCCAGGAAAGGGGCTGCTAACCTGTGCCACAGGACATCAAGTGACCAAGCCGGAAGGAACTGAGAGGGAATTCCGCTTCCTCCTGGCAAGCCCTCACAGTGCTGGGAAGGGCCATGAGAGTGGCTGGAAAATACCATTGTCAACAGATTGGATAAGCAGGAGATCCTGCCAGTTACAAAATCAGCTGAGCAAGACGTATGCACATGTGCAACAGTGGTACACAGGCGAGGTAGTTAACCAACTGCTCACAGAGTGTACATGAGACCTGCTCAGTGGGGGAGAACTCATATCTAGCTCAGGGAACCAAACCAGATTCACTAGGACAGGAAACCAACAGGCTCCAGAGAGAACATTCACTACTCTTTAACCAAGAAGAGTGGGTGTACACATTAATAAGTCTCTCTAATAATAGGCTTATCCCCTTTAATTCAAACTGTTCTCACTTTTGGTTGGAGAATCTGTTCTATCTTACAGATGGGGGAGAATAAGGATGCACCAATATATCAAAAAAGAGACCAAGGGAAAAAAAAAAAAACGAGACCACGAGATGGGTCACCTCCAACTCATCTGCCCAGGCCCGGAAGTCATTACAGAAGAAGTGGTACATGAATACTGCTCTCACGGCTAGCCTGAAAACCAGTGCTGGGGTTCTAGGCATGTGTGGCCATACCTGGCTTTACATGGGTGATGGGGATCTTAACTCAGGTCCTATTGCAGTTACCTTTATATTGCTGGCACAAAGCAACTGACCAAAAATCAGCTTGTGAGAGGTAAGGGTTTATTTTGACTTACAGACTTGAGGGGAAACTCCATGATGGCAGGTGAAACCATGGCATGAGCAGAGACTGGACATAACCTCCTGACCAACAAACATCATGTGGACAACAGCAGCAGGAGAGTGTGCCAAAGAGTGGCAAGGGAAAGCTAGCTATAATACCTATAAGACCTCCTCTAACAACATACCTCCTCCAGGAGGCTCCAATTCACAAATTGCCATCAGCTGGGGACCTGGCATTCAGAACACATAAGTTTATGAGAGACACCTAATTCAAACCACCACAGGTCCACATGCTTGACAGCAAGCCCTCATCTCATGCTGTCCCCTTACATACTCATGAAGCACAGTGTTACACAAAATCTCTCTCTTTCTTTCTCTCTCTCTCGCTCTCTCTCATACACACACACACACACACTATGCACATGCACACAGGACTAGAGAGATGGTTCAGTGGTTAAGGGCACTTGTGATGCCTGATGGCCTGGGTTTGATTCCCTAGTACCCATGGAATGCCAGATTCAAAAAGTGGAGCATGGGCCTGGACTTTGTTGCAATGGTAGGAGACCCTGGTGTGCCCATTCTTTCTCTCAAATAAATAAATAAATAAATAAATAAATAAATAAATAAATAAATAAATAAATATTTTTAAACACACATACACATACTCCCCTATGTGCCTTTCCTAAAGTGCTTATTCATTTTCCCATAAAAATGGGTTCTGCACACTGTAGTGTTCAGTGAGCAGCCCTGGCTCTCACATTTCCCTTTTAGTTTGATGAAATTTAAATATATAAATCCTCTGACCTCCCTTCTCTCTTCTTTTGCCCTGCCAGTTTAAACATCATTTACCCCTCTAATTCAAGACTATAATTGTTCTGTTGTATGGGACTCAGGTAGGTTGTAAAATTGGTTTTACTTCTTCCCTTTACAATGTTTAAGACCTTTGCAATGAGACCTTGGAGTTCTTCCTACTGAGAGGTAATGTTATCCACACCCCAAGAACATAGGCTGGCCTATGACTGGCTTTGGCCAGTAGAATATGGTGGAAGGGGACTGGGAAATTAGTTCAGTTGATAAAGTGCTTGCCTTTCGAGCATGAGGACCTGATTTTATGCCATAGAAGCCACATAACAAAAGCAGGACATGGTGTCACTCACTTAAAATCCTAGCACTAACTGATCCCTAAGGCTTGCTGGCCAGCTACTGTAGCCTACTTGGCAAGTTCCAGGTCAGTGAGAGTTCCTGTCTTCAAAAGGTGGATGGTGCCTGCGGAGTGAGTTTTTGTCTTTTGGATTTCATGTGCATAATCCTACACACACACATTCATGCACACACATATACACACATGCGTGCACACATACACGTGCACACGTGCACACACTCACATATATATGCACACATACATGTGCACACGTGCACACACTCACATACATATGCACACATACACGTGCACACAGAGTGGAAGGGAGAGAGTGTGACTCTGAGGCTGAACCTCAAGAGAGCATGTATATTTTTGTCTGTTCTCTTGGATATCTGCTCAGCCTCAGGCTATAACAAGACTGAGTAGTACCCACACATGTGGGTCAGAGGTGAGTGGACTCAGATCAGGCTGAGCACAGAGTCATGAGAGAGTTCAGCCCAAAGTACAAGGCCCACCCAAGGGAGTCCAGCCAACACTGCTGAATTGCACTTTTGTAAGCCAGGTAAATGAGGACTGTTTGAAACTATTAAGTTTTGTGGACATTTTTATGCTGCAGATGCTAAATGATATCGACCCCTTCACTCCTGTCTGCAAGAATGTTTATTAAACAGGGCCTCCCAGAGCAAAGTGACTACATTTCCCACTTAGTTCTGTGTGTTTTCTAGAAGAGTAACTAAATAGAAATTTAGAACAAATTGTTTCCTCAAAGGGGGAATGAGGAAATGGGAAAGGTTAATGAATGTTTGCTTCTCACTCTACCCCACCACTCAGCCCACCCCTTACCTCCACAGCCTGTGATTAAGGAAATACACTGAAATGCACAGGATACAGGGTTTATCATTAATCAATAGTAGGGTTGTAAGACAAGCAGAAAGCTCACAGGATACAGGGTTTGTCATTAATCAGTAGTAGGGTAGTAAGACACGAAGCAGAAAACTCTCCCTACAAAGGAAGATACAAAAGGTATACCAAGAAAATCTCCTCAGGGCAGGGTGAAAACCCTCTAATTTTTCAAATGTTTTGGCTTCCCTGATTTTTGCCATTCTGTTTCTTTGCTACTGTTTTAGGGTCTTACCTGTGACCTTCCTTAGCCCCTTTTAAGAGGCAGGAGTACACCCTCTCTGTACAAGACTCTTGAACAGGAGAGGGCCACCACCTGACTGCTATGACCAAGGTTGCTCCAAGCCCCTTGAGGCTCTAGACATCAACCTTTGAAGGGCTTCCCCCATACCACATAGAACATGCAAACTTACCCATATTTCCAGTTTAATACAATATATACACACATGCATACATATATGTATATACACACATAAACACAAACACAAACACAAACACACACACACACACACATCCCTCTCAGGGACAAAGCTGTGCTCAATGAGTTGATGTAATATTATGTTTTATAGCCAGCTAATTATCCATTCAGACACTCACACTGCAGTTTCCATTTAGTAGTTTGGAGTTAAACATTTTGTCATTGGTATTCAAGTTTGAAATATTTTTGAAGACCCTGAAGAGCTCACAGGTTCTGAGCATGCAAAGTACCTAATAGGAAAGTCACTTTGAACCAGTCAGCCAGCCAATGGGTATTTATTGAGCACCTGATGTCTGTAAGATGCTGCACTGGAAGGCTTCAGCAGTTCATGTAGGGGTTGCCACTTTGGAGGGCCTGGGCACTGAGCTGGGAACACAGAGCAAGGCTCCCCAGCTTCTCCCTTTGATGCTCTGAATTAAGTCATCAAGCCTGGCCCCAAAGTCAAGCAGATGCAAATAACTGATAAGCTAGGGGCATTCTAGGGCTTTTGCTTTGCTCCACAGGACACAGGGTCAAGTGGAGTCATGACAACTTTCCATCTCTGGAAGCAAAGGGTGACAGAACATACTGCTAACTCTTCTTGCAGCTGGTTAGGATGGTTGTGTGGTGATTTGTCCCCACAGACCCATGTGTTTGATTGCTTGATCCCTCATGGGTGGCACTATTTGGGAAGTTTTCGGAGCCTTTAGGAGGTGGAACCTTCCTGAAGGAAGTGTGTCACTGGGGTTATATAACCCTTGAGGGGTTATAGCCCAGCCCCACTTGGTGTTCTTGAGCTTTCTACTTCCTTCCTGCTGATGTGAAAACGTGACTCCTGCTGTCTGCTCCTGCAATGCTTTCCCGGCCATGATAGACTTCTAGAAACTGTAAGCTGTAAAATAAACTCCTCCTTCCGTAAGCTGCTTCTGTTGGGTATCTTCCCCAGAAATGAGAAGATAAGTGATACAGGCTGAATCCTTGCATTCTTTCCCCGTCAATACTGGTGTGGTCTCAGGATGGACACCATGATCTCAGGTGACATCTGCTTGCCTGCAGTGGAGATGGAGGGGTTGGCACAGAGGGTTTCTTCCATGTGCTCAGACCTCTCCTGGTAGGCATACTTTCTACTGAATGGGCAGATCAGGAACAATCACGTCACTCCTTTCAGTCCAGCAGTCTTCAGATTCTACCACCTGAAGGCCTAGATCCACCACTCAGCCTTCTCAAAGATGCCACTTTAAGAACTAACTGAAGGGCGGTGCTTCAAATGTAGACTCTGATTCCAGGCCAGGGTGAGGTCAATGGTAAACTAAACCAAGTACCTAGACTCTTAGATGGCCTCAATACCCACGGTTTGCCCATAGCCTCCCCATGTGTGCTTCATCTCATTTGTTGAATCTATTAGACAAGTAAGTCATGCAGCAGGCAGCATTTTCATCCAAGACTTCCAATTTCTAGTTTAGCAGCACTGTGGTTTACTCCCAGCCCCAAATGAATTTTCTTTCTACTTCTACCTCCCATGTCTCACAAGGTCACTTGTCTCAAGGTGAAGTTCCAGTATTCATTTCATCCTTTGCAAACCTTTGAGCTGATAGCCTGACCTTTCCTCTCTTGCTGTGTGCCAGCTGTGGAAGAAAAGAATTTCTAAAGCGTTCTAGAAAGGGCTTGCCATGGTTTTGATCCAAAGCTATTAATGCCTGCTAGGAAGCCAATCACACTTGGGAACACTGTTCAGAGCTGTTACATGAACAGGCCTTGCAGTGGGGCTCACAAATAGAAGGTTTCAAAGAAGGCAGAGCCTGTTTCATGCTGGTAGATTTGATTCCCCGTGTCTACTGAAAATAAAGGACCAGTGGGCAACAAGCCATAGTCTTCCCATGGATACACAGATACATTTCATTTGGGGGATACCTGTTACATGCCTCTCAGCCTGGTGCTTTGCACATATTACCATCAATCCTAACAGCAAGGCTGTGAGGTGATGGCACTCCATTTTCCAAATTAGGAAACTGAGACTTGGCCAGATTAAACAGTGAGAACAAGAAAGTAGCCTACACTGAATAGCAGGACTGGTAGACTCTTGCCACACCCTCACATCCTGCAACTGGAAGTCAGTGAAGTCAAAGGATGGAGAAACACAACAGACTTCACCTGGCACCCCTGATTCAGGGAGGCAGGCAGTGATCCCCACCTGCCCTACCTGGCTATCTCTTTGGAACACCTGGCTTTGGATAGTGCCAAGATGCCAGCCTTTTCCATATTTTTAATTAAAAAAATCTTTCTATTTTATCACTGTATTAGATGACTGTGAAAGAATATAAAACACTTTGTGGAACCTGGGTCAGAGAGTGACACAGACCATGTGTGTAGTTATAGACTGGGGCTAAACCTTTAGTCTTCTGAGTCCTGCCTTACTCCTTTTTCTATTTCCATTCTGAAAGAACCAAGGGCTCTATACTTGGCAGTGGAATTTAAGGCCTGCTTTGGAGTTTCACTGAGTATTGGTGGTTCTTGTTGCCATCTTGGAAGCAATACTCAGGCATGCCAGCATAAGCATTAGATAAGGAACTGATCAAAGATTATTGGGTCGCAAATTTAATGTGATGAGATGTTTCTCAACAAGTTCAGAGTGGTGGATTTTATTTAGAGACTTTGAAGTAAGCTCCTTCATTAGGAAATGGGCCAGGGGTGGAAAAATCACACCTGGAGGGGAGGCTAATAGGTGTTTGGCTCCCTGTTGGTAAATGGGATAAGGCCCAATGCTTCCAGAAAGATATCCTCATTGACATGGCTATTCTGTGAATAAAGATTTGAGAGAATCCTATGGGGCGTTGTCTGTTCAGCAATAATTCCAGCTCCCCAACAAGAGATAGATGAGAGGACTTACTGTTCACTACACTAATTCTTTGGTGTGTTTCCATGTTTTGGTTGGTCTTGGGCTCACTATGTAGCCCTGGATGGTCATGAACTCTTGATTCTCTTGCCTTGACACTCTGATTGCTGGGATTATAGGTGTGTGTCAGCATACTCAACTCACATTGCTGATTTTAGAAAAATTCAGAGAATCCAATCTCCAAGGGGAGCAGAACAAAGATGGCTGGGGTAGCCCCCCTAGGAGCCACTTGCTTTTGATGTCCAAAGCAGGTATGATCTGATCTCAGTGGCTGACATTTCTTGAGACTGCATTCAGCCTTGGTCTCTCTCATCACTGTAGACAGAAAGGGTCAAGTTCATGGAAAGAGGGAAGGAAATCAGTGATCAACCACAGTTAAAGTCATAGCCTCTCGTCTTGTGAGTGGCCTTGATGGCAGCCTAGATCATCAATGAAGCTCCATCAGAGCCAGTACCCCATGTTCATTCTCATCTTGGAAGGACCAGGATTTAGATGGAGTCAACAGTGGCAGAAGCTGTTCTACGCTGAGACTAAGGAGCACCTGGCTATACAGACAGCAATAACTGACTGAAAGCATTAGCTTTCTCCACTCAGTTACACTAACTAGCTGAACATCAGGGAACTCTCTGGTAACAAGAACCTGGCTGAGGAGTTCTGTGAGGGCTGGGTTTGAACTTTTACTTGACTATAAAAGCTACTTAATCACTGAGCCAGTTGCTCCACTGTATCAAAGACAAGAAGAGAAGCCAGGGAGGGTCACTGTGAGGAGCAAAGGAGCTGCAAACCCTAAAAAAAAAAATAGAGCTGCAGAGCCCTAAAAGAGCAGCTAATTGGCTAGGTCTGTTGGATCTACTTTTACTGAATGTCAACCTTCTGTGTCAGCATGACAATAAGAGGGCCATCCTTTCCTCCTGCCTCTTAAAACACCACCACAGAAGTATGGTTATCTATTGCTTGTTCCAAGTGCAAAGAATGGAACATCTAAACATGAGGCATTTTGGTAATTAATTCAATAAATCAGAAATTGTCCATTTAGCAAAATTTTAAAAATTTGTATATGATTTGCAGACCTTCTAACACTCACTCAGGATACCAGACAGCAGCAGAGCCTCTCCAGAGCTCAGGAGCAGTAGCCCTAGGAAGTGCACATCCTCCCATTAGCCCCTGCTCCAAGTCCTGCTACAGGAAGGGAAGATGCAGGTGGCAGGCTTGGTGGTGTTTGGCAACCATTAAAAAATAATGTCTATAATTCTCAAGTGAAGGATAAAATCCTTGGCTTATGATGAACAAATGAAAGAAAGTCTATTAGTCTGGATAGTACTATGCCTAATATGTATGTATGTATGTATGTATATATGTATATATTACATTATGTATGTAAATATATACCTATACATACACATACATACACACAAATGAAAAACACATGATTAGCATTCATTCCATTAGACAGATCATAAGGCAATTTTCATCCATCAGTAAATACGTATAAATTTAATTTATTATTCCTTTATGTATCTTTTTTTGACTAGGGTTTATTCACCTGGGGTTCAAAAATGAGCTAAAGGGGTTCAAAGGCCTATTAAGTACAAAGTTCATATGTATTTGTAGAATTCTATGAAGACAAACTTTTTGCTTGGCTCTCATAGGGGCTGTAATCTATCCCCAAATATAGACATCATGGCAAATTGCTCCAGAATAAACACTATGGAATTTGGCCCCTTTCCTGCTCTGACTGGGGCTCTCACATCCTAAGCAAGTCATTTTAATACCGTGGTTCTTAGCCACAGTGACATTGCCATTTGTGGCTGGGTGATTCTTCACTGAGTAGGGACTGTCTAGCACTCTTGGCTCTGTCCGCCAGTATTATATTAGAACTAAATCATTGTGACAACCAAATTTTTATCTTCCACATTTCCAAATCTCCCTTTAGTGTGGTTTGAGTGTGAAATGTCCCCCACAGGCTCATGTGTTTGAACAACTGACCCCCCAGCAGGTGTTGCTGTTTGGGACTGTAGAATCTTTAAGAGGTAGAGCCTTATTGTAGGAAGTAGGCCACTGGGTGGGCCTTGAGGTCTTACAGCCCAGCCCTACTTCCTGTCTACTCTCTACTTCCCGATTGTGACTCATGGTGACCAGCAAGCCTCTCTCTCCTTCTGTATGCCTTCCCCACATGATGGAATTTATGTCCTTAAATTGAAAGCCAGAATAAACCTTCCTTAAGCTATTTCTTGTTAGGCATTTGGTCATAGCAATGAGTAAACTAACTAATAAACCCGCAGAGAGAAATACTTTCACTGGTTGAGATCAAGTTCGCCTTTTTGGGTTTTGCTTTCTTCACTAGAAAAATTGGGGGGGGCACTATGACCCCTAGAACCCTCTCTCCAGCAAACACCTTACACACTTCATTCTTCCTCTGAGCGTGAGGTTTGTTCTTTCTTTACCACACTATGCTGAGAGGTAGTGGGAGAGACCGATAAGGTATGATAAAAAGTGCAAAAGGCCGAGGCCTTCATTGGCTGAGCCTGTGGGCAGCTGTGGGACCCTGGGCAGGCATTTGGCCTCCCTGGACAGTAACATCCAGCACCTGAAAGCAGACAGTTGACTCAGAAGGAAGGTCAGCTCCAACTCCAAAATGCATGACTCTGCTGCATGAGCATGGGGTCGATTGGGCCTTTCTGCATCTCAAGGAAGTTCCCAGAGGTCACCTCCTTTAGAGAAGAAATGCGTGTGCTGTTCCTCTAAAGCTCAATCAGTGGTACCCAGCAAGTCCCTTTAATGCGCGAAGTGTTAGACACTAGGCAGGGGAGGCAGCTCAGTGGTTAAAAATGCTAGCCACCAGCATGAGGTCTGAGAGGGTCTGAGATTGCCCGTGTCCATTTCCTCAAGACCCATGTAAAAAATGGGTGTGGCCATGCATGTCTGTAATCCAATGGGGAGGAGAGACCAGAGAATTGCTGGGATTCACAAGAACCATGGCTCCATGTTCACAGAGACTCTGTCTCAAGGAAGTATGTGGATGAGGGATAGAGGAAGGACACCTGACATTCTCCAATGGACCCCACATGCCTGCAAGCACATTTTCACACATGTGCACACACCACACACACACACCACCACCATCACACCATCACACACTCATGAAAAAAAAAGACAGAATAAGTCCTAAGGGAGGGACTAGCACACTGAGTCTTACTGATGAGAATCTGGGACTAAATACTCAGGTGTTAATGCCCCTAATGGCTGTCTTGAGCTGCTGGTACACTGTCAGGGGTTCCTGACCTCATTTCCATGGGTGCTGTCAATAGCTGCTGAGTATCTGCCAATCAACTCACTGAAATCTGAAGTCTTTGAAGACAGAGATCCTGTCAGCTTCCCCTCTACTTGCCTGCACCTAGCAGAGAGCCCCCACAGTAACCACTGAAATGGATGAACACAGGGACAGGCTGGTGAGTTGGCCAGACAGGGAACAGGGTGATTAAAATAAGCTCAGTTTACTTTTGCAATGAATGGCTTAGAAGAGTTGTCAATACAGCTGCAAGCTTTGTTTCCCCTTGCTCCCAAGAGAGTCCTGGTGTGTTAATCTCTCTCTCCCTGCAAATGAGACACTTCCTGAAGTCACAGAGTAGCTCTCCTCGGTGGGCACACTGCATCAATCCATGGGGTATGGGGTTATGGATAGCACAGGAGGTTTTTGTCTTTGTTTCTATTTCTCGAGGTAGGGTCTTACTCTAGCCCAGACTGACTAGGAGTTCACTATGTAGTCTCAGGGTGGCCTCGAACTCATGTCAATCCTCCTTCTTCTGCCTCCCAAGTGCTAGAATTAAAGGCATGCACCACCATGCTCAGCCAAAATGTTGAGTTTTAAGTTAGCATATACAGACATATTTTCCTATGTACATGGCATTATACATTGCTGTAATCCATCTTCCCTCCCTACTACCTTCCCCTAGGCACCTGCCTCTCTGTGGCTGGTTCCCTTTCTTCCCCCAGAAGATTCCCATAATCACCCTCTGCTGTCATGTCACATGTACTCTGTGACTTTTAGAGCAAAAGACTCGACCTTTTCTGGGCAATGACTCTATCTTGTCCACTGTTCTTGGCTTCTTGGGGATGGTGGGGGGTGCAGGGCTGGGAGAAGGACTTTGAGAGCCATGAGCAGATGTTGGAGCAGGGCTTAGAGGTCCAAGCTGAGGTGTTGGTGAAAGAAACTGGGATGAGTCAAAGGTCAAAGCAGTGATTATACCACAAGAATGGTGTTGGCTTCAGACATTCAATGTCCAGCAACAATCCCCCTGGCCAAGCTGGATGAAAGAGCATTGGGGTTGAGGTTAAGCTTTTCCTGACAGAGCAGTATGAGCAACTCTTTATGTGCTAGGTTTGGGAAGCCTAGAGAAGCGTCAGGGCATTTTTCAATCAGACAGTTTTACAAGAAGCAGAAAGAAATTCTGTAGCAGAAGTAGGTTGCTATGACCAAGAAAACCAAGCTCAGCCACTGCTGAGATCGTCTTGGGAACAGAAGATGTTAAAGATGCCACTTACTTCTGGAAAAATCCCTTCTATGGTCAGGACTAGTGGCCTCCAAGCTCAACCCTAGCTCCATCAAACAAACGAGGGGAAATGGGGTGGAAGAGGCAAAGAGTGGAGAGAAGGTCTGGCTAAGCTCCAGATCTGCCCTGGAAGACTCAGAAGACTGGCTGTGTGAGTGAGGGGCTGTGTTTAGCTCTAAACAAGGACACTAATCAGATTTTGAAATCTTCCATTGATTCCAATAACATTTCTTGAGTGCTTAAGTATAGCAGCGAACAGAAAAGATTAGAGTCCTTGTTCTCATGCAGCTTACAGCCACTGGGGGGGGGGGAGGCAGACACTGATGACAGTCAGTAAATTACATTATAGTGTACAAGGTGACCAGGGTCACGGGATGTGGCAGAGCAGGGCAGGGTAAGATGGTCCTGCAAAGTCAGGGGTGGGCTTGCTTCCAATTCTTGACCAGCTGATTCCTTGAATTTCAAAGAATGACTTCAAAAGGAAACTTTTTTAGTGAGCTTTGTTAGTTACATACAAAAGAATGGGTTTCATTATGACATGTTCATACATGTGTGTCACCATGCTTTGCTCAGGGTCACTCCTGGTTACTCTGTTTTGGCCTCTTTTCCCCTAAAATAATTTTACTCCCTACTACTCTTTCTTGTCCCGCTTACCTCCCTTATTTGGTCCCTTCTTAATCCAAATAATATCCTTTCCATTCAAAGGTAAACTTCTGAAGGAAAAATGTATGTCTACTAAGATGACCTAAAAAGGAGTACAATGGGGACTGGGGAGATGGCTCAACAGTTAAGACACTTGCCTGCAAAGCCTTAGACTCAGGTTCGAGTCCCCATTACCCACCTAAAGCCAGATTCACAAAGCTTGTTTGCAGTGGCAAGAGGCTCTCTTATCTCGGTCTCTTTCTGCTTACAAATAAAAAAAGATCAAAGTAATTTTTAAAGGAAGAAAGTGAAATTTATCTTTTACAAAATTCAGAAGTAACCCCTACCTTAGACATTCTAGTTTCCATGAGGAGAAGATGGTGACCTTATTTTCAACCCTTTCCAAGGGGAATGGTGTGAGTACTAACATGGAAATCCCAAAATTCAGGAGGGGCACAGCACCATGGAAAACATCTCCACCTCTTCACCTGGGGGAGCTTCCAAAAGCCCAGAGACGGAGTTCATAGGTGACAATTGGAGGCTTAGCTGTGATGTGCCCAGCTGTTTAGATGACTTCACTGGTATAACTACATACCATTGTGAGAAGCCAGCTCAAAAATGACCTTACAACTGTAAAAGCCATGGTGGGGGATATCCAGAGGCATTTCCTCTCTCCCCAATGACTGACTGCTGCTCACACAACTCATAGCCCTCAACACCATGGTGCATACCAGCAATCACACCAAAGAGGGTCTCAGTGGAATGGGGGCAGGGAAGTGGTGCTAACCAACACATGACCTATTCATACAAAGTTTCTACTTAATAATTAAAAAAAATGACTTTACAAATGAGCAACAGCACAGTGAAAACTAGAAGGCCAGGGACTGGGACAGAGCAAGGGGTCTGGAGAAAGACCAGGGAGAGAGAACTCATTTCTTGGCTCTTCCTCCGTCTGGACACATCCCAGTGAAGCCATCTAATTTCCAGCAGCTTCTGTAGCCAACAAACCAGTACTCTTTGATGAGTTTACTGGAAGTACCTCCTTGTTGGTAATGGAGACAGAGGCACATGGCTGGAGAAGAGGGAGATGGAGGCTTGGGTCCTGAACCATTAGCCACCGAAACAGTGGAACATGTCCCGGAGGGAAGCTCCCCTTCTCCATGGACACCACAATGCTTCTTTCTCAGGTTTTGGAGGTAGATCCTTCCCTCTGGTTTCCCTCTGTCTTTTTCTGTTTCCCTCCACTCTTTTTCCCTCCATCTCTTTATTTGCAGAATTAGCTGATATGTTTTTGAGACCCACAATTGAACAAGCAAAGAGGTGAGGGGGAGCAAATATCGACACATGGCACATGATGACAGATTAACAGGCAGACTAGCTAGCCGACAGACCATGAGTACATCACACTATAAGCCTGTACTTAACAAGTGCAAAAGCCACCAGATAGGAACTCCTGTTGACCATAATGCAAGTAATGGGTTTCCTGGCAGACACTACTGCAAGAGGCCCAGGAGATAATTGTCCCTGAATCTGATTCCAAAAGAGATAGTGCTTGGAAAGGTCCTTTGGAAATCAGGACACTTTCCAGAATGTACATTACCTTGCAGCTTTCCCAGCCCTCTTTATCATAGGCTTCCATTCCCATGACCTTGTCTCTGGAAATGTAAGCATCTTGTTCCTCAGGCCCCTGAGACAAACAAACAAGCTGCTTGGAAAATATGGTCAATCTTTAAGATGAACATGAAGTTAAAGGATCCTGCTTTGCCTATCTCCAGCTGGAATAAATCTTAGTAGTTTCATCAGGTAAACTTTGAAGTCAGCTGATCAGGAGGTTCGGGATCCTAGATTGCATTAAAAGGAGAAGGTGAGCTACACCCTGGCATCACCCCGCTCTGCTTTCTGACTGTGGTGCAATGTGACCAGTTGCTTCATGTTCTGTCACCATGCCTCCCACTCCATGATGGACTGTGCCCATGGAACTGTGAGCTGAAATAAACCCTTCCTCCCCTGTCTGTTATTTATTTGGTCATAGCAATAAGAAAAGTGACTAATACACTGAGCATTCTCTGGACAAACGAAATAACTACGCTGAAATAGTTTGTCCTAGGTTTGAGAGGGAAAAGGAAGTGTGACATTCAGGCAGTTCCATAGACCCCTCCCATTGAGTGGGAGGTGCCTCTACCAGAGCTAAAACCTAGGTGCTAAAACTGATTGTTCAGGTATGAACCAACCATCTGTCTCCCTGCCCACCTAATCTGCTCTCTTCTTCACATGGCAGGCCAGCAGAAGGACTTCTGAATCTCCAAGCCTTAGAAAGGTGAAGGCTGGGGTGAAGGAAGGCTCCAGATTTTTCCCACATGAACCTTTTTCCTCATGATGGGACCCCTCTGTTATCTTTTCTTCTTCTGCTTGTTTAGCTGAACAGCATAAATTCTGTTAAACTCTCCGTGTTTTCTCCCCACACTGGTGGCTGGAGAACTCTGTAATTCCCCATGTTCCCTTAAATAATAAAGCCTCCCACTACACCTTAATGTCTGTTTGTCTATGATTTTAATTCTTTAACTTTATAGACAAGAATCCTGATACTCCTTAATTTTTGAGGTGCACTGGAATTTTTGAGCTGGGCATTATCTAAATTCTAACCCCCAGCTCACCCTGTTACAGAAGAAAAGAATCATATTTCCACTAGATATGCATTTTGCAGGCATCTCTTTACCTCACCCTCTGGCAGTGGCTCTGTGGTCTGAAGTACAGCAAGATAGACTGACTTCACTATGCTCGATTTGCTGTCTTCAGGCTTTTACTGCCTGGCTTGGGGACATCCATCTTCTGCTAACCCTGGGTCACTTGATTATTTAAAAGCCCAGCCTTCTTGGAGCTGGCAGGAATGTTAAAATTCAAACCTAATCCAACACTTTTGACTTCTTAGTACCATTAGCATCTCTGTGTATTATCACTTTGCTTCTTTTTGTGGTCAAAGAGCAAGGATATAGTGTTCAGGGATTTGGGAAATAAATGTCATTGTTACACTGAGGAGGAGTCAGGTTCTCCAAGCACTGGAATGACTTATCCTACCTTAACTGTCATTAGCATAGAATAGAAATAAAGAGACTAGTACCCTACCAAGCGCACCAGGACTGCTACAGCTTTCAAAGGTGGCACATATTTAAGCAATAACTCAGCTCAGATGGCATAAATACTCCTTGCTACTTACTTGGTTAATGGAGAAAATGAAAGTCAGTGAATTGCTTGTCATTCTGATCCCTTCCTTTTAATTCACCACTGCAGTATTTCAAAGATCTTCTCTAAGAATCCAGACTCATATCCATTTTCACCACATAGGCTGTCTAGTTCCTATAATACCTGTCCTCTCTACCTCAGCTGGGATATCCTCAACAGGTCAGGGTCTTCCCAGGGGAATGAAGCAATTGGCACACACTTTACAATGCAGCACCCATGACCTGTTGCAACAGAGAACTTCCTAACATAGAAATTTATTTCAAAGGGAGACAGCTTTTGTTTCATCAGCAAGGTATTCTGGGAAAAATTCCCATTATAATCTAAACTCAAGAGCATTTTCTTCTCCAGAAGTTTGGGCAAAAATGATGCCTGGTAGCAAATGGATGCTATTTTGAAATTTTTATCAAGATTTTTGCAAAAGAACCTTTATTGCACCAAAGGGGTACACACACTAGATGGCAAATTCTTTGATGACAACATCTACATCATTTTGGTGCATCTCCAGCACTAAAAGCTTGCCACATAGTGGGGGCTTACTAAATAGTAGCTAAACAGAATTCTTAGGAGTCTACATGTGCTACCACACTCACATCAGTAATCACAGTTGATAACCTGGGGGCAGGGCTTGTAGTGAGTGGCTTGACTATAAGATGCCCCACATAGACCATGTATATGAACATTTGGTCTCAGCTGGTGGCACTGTTTAGGAAGATTGTGAAACCTTTGGAAGGTGGAACCTTGCTAGAGGATGTCCCTGGGAGAGGACCTAGAGGTTTTGTAGCCTGCCTGCTCCTTCTCTGTTTCCTCTCTACCCTGTCTTCTGCCTCATGACAGAATTCTACCCCTTGGAACTGTAAACCAAAAAAAACGCTTTTATTCTGTAACTTGTTTCTAATCAGATATTTAGTTCCAGCAACCAGAAAGAAAGCACCTGACAGGGAGCGCTTGCTTTCTTCACACTCTGCTGTAAGCTTGGTGCTGTCTAGCTCCCATTTTTGTTTGAACCATCTTTATGTGTTACTATGGTAATTCTTAGTAAATGAAAGAGTGAGGAGATCATGAGATTGATGCAGTTCATAGAAATACCTGCCTGGAGGGCAGCCTCCTTGGTAATCTGCGAATCTTATGCATGTTTCATTTTATAATAAAGTTTCTTAAATAATACATGACACAAATGCAATATATTGAAACTGAGATCCATTTCGGCTAAGAAAACTATATTAAATATGAGATTATAAGTCAGTGGATATTTTAAGACATTTGAAAAAAAATACCAGAGGGAATTTGGGCCATTGAAAAGATAATTTCTCATTTTAGCTTACAAGTAACAGAAGCAGAAGTCAAAAGGTGAGAATGTGAGGTTACACTTGGTGGTGGATGGATATGAACCTGGGACACTACCTGAATGGTAAAGAACATTAGTTACCCAGTTATGAGAGGAAGGAATAACCTAATAAAATGAAGACATCTATTTGTGGGACTTGCCTGCTGCTACGTGAAATTTCAAGGTTATATTTGATTAAAGCTAGAGTTTGAGATGCAGCAGGGGAAAGAGGATGGGGTAGCCAGTACCTAACTGTCAAGCCACAAAGTCAAGTTTTTCCAGCCATCTTTGCACTGTGCTGATTGTAAGATCTCAGAGCCCAGGCTGGGAGGTGCTGTGACAGCAGAGGAAACCTGCCATCTTGCAGAAACTCTTCTGTGAGGAGGATATTTGAAGAAAGCTACTGTGGCTTCTTAATTCATAGCTTCATTAGAGTGTTTGGGCTACAAACCTCTATCAACATTTATTAGAATTAACAGCTTCTTAACATGGAATTAATAATGCAGCATGGATCTTGGGAGAGGGAAAATAGAGCACTGTAGACACCCTTTGTTCTCCTCAAGGAAGAGGAGCAGCTACTGCCGGTGGATACCAGGAAACCTCAGGAGTGAGTAATGAAAAGAGAGGACATGAAGAAAACAATTGCAGCTGCTCAGCTGAGAGTGGAGACGTCTGACTTTATTTCAGGAACACGTTAAAGAAATGGTTTGAATTAGTCCTCTGTAGAAAGACCACAGCTGCTTGGAAAAGGCTTATGAAAGGGCTGGTGTTTGTATTACGCATTAACAGAGGTGATGTCCATGGAGGTCTCAACCCAAAGATGTGTCTCTGAGGTAGGTTGTTTGTGATGATTTCCACAAAGCTGTGGGTGTGAGTGTCTCAGTAGAATTCTAACTTACCCTTTTGTATTCATAACACTTAGCTATGTCTAGAAAGTACTACCCGTTTGATGAGTGAAGGAATGAAACAGCTACCACTTCTAGACAGAGACCCATTTTTTCCTTATAATTTCACTATTCATTTATTCCAACTTCCCCAGGATCAGAGACGATTCTGTTATTTCAGGCAACACTGAGGCCAACATGTACACAATTATTCATTTTCTCAAGTAGGAACCAGCAGCATGAATGAGGATATTTGGATCTTTTTGGTCAGGCCATCTTTTACTCTGCTAACTGTGAGGGTGGACTGATCCTGATCCCCTCAGCTGACAGGATCCAATCCACGAATGATCAAGTCTTGTTTTTCTTCCAAGGTATTTCCTAGTCATCTCTATGACCACCCCTCTGGTCTGGTGACTGTATCTAATACTGTAACCACTTTCTAACAGGTAATCTTGCCATAAATTTGAACCTTTACAATCAATTCTCTACAAAGTAGCCAGCTATATTTTTCAAGGTATAATTTTTTTGTGTTTATAGTTTTCCAGCAATGAGTGTAACAGTTGGACTTTTTGCTGCAGTCACAAAATGCCTGACAAATACAACCTGAGAGAGGAAGGGTTTATTTTGGCTCACATTTCCAGAGTTCAGCCCATCATGGCAGAACAAAGCAGCTCAGCTCCTGCTGGCCAGGCAGCAGAGCCAGGAAATGCCTGATCTCCCTGGAAGGATCATGGCTACTCTCCAGGCTTTCTCAACTTTCCCCTGTTACTCCACCTGGGCTCTGTGTCTAGGAGATGAATGAGGTCATAAAGAGAGCAATCACAGAAAGAGTAGAAGTGTCTACTGTCCCTTGAGAAATACATTAAGGAATGGTCTGAATGACCATGCTGCAGAAAGACCATAAAAAGTTAAAGGGCTGCTGTATCCATCTTAGACTTTAACAGATACATGTGACTTTGAAGTGGTAAGTCTGTGAAGATTTTTTTTGTCCCTTTAGTTATTTCTGGAAATACCCTCATGTTTACAGAAGTTACTGATGTCCCGGGAAACTGTTGATCCAATCAGATTGCTAAGATTAGCCATGACGGCTCCCCATGCAGCATTATCTTCTTTTTTCTGAGACAAAATACCCAATCAGAGGCAGCTGGTGGAAGGAAAGGGTTTATTTTTGACTTATAATTTCCAGAGGAAGTTTCATCTTGATAGGAAAGCACGACAGAAGGAGAGAGAGAGAGAGAGAGAGAGAGAGAGAGAGAGAGAGAGAGAGAGAGAGAGAGAGAGAGAGAGAGAGAGAGATCACATCTCCACAGCAGCAAAAAGAAAGAAAGGAAGTAGTGTCTGTACTGGGCTTAGAGCTGGGCTGTATCACCCCAAAGCCTGCCCCCAGTGACAAAGCTCCTCTGAGAAAACTCCACCTCACAAAGACCCCACAACTTTTCCCATTTGCCATCAGCTACAGACGAAGCATCCAAAACACATGTACCTATGGGGAACATTTCATTCAAACCATCACTACTCATTCATTTCTACTTAAAATAAAACCCAAGTTCCTCCCTCTTGTTCATGCACTGCATCCCCGCCTTATTCCACTGCTTTTCTCACTAGATTCTAGCCATCATAGGCTCTCTTTCTTTTTGGTACCAAGCCCAAGTTTGTCCCACCTTAGAGGCCTTTGTGCCTTCCACCTTCTTTTTTTTTCCTATCACCTGGGCAGGATGGGCTTCTTGTTGTTATTCAGATTTCGGCCTGGCATCATGCACTCTGAGATACCATTTCTGACCAGGCAATCAAACACCAGTTACTTGCTATCATGAAAACTTGGTAATTCTCTGCATAACAGTGTTCTCCTTCTGATTTCTTTTTTAAAAAATATTTTTATTTATTTATTTGCAAAGAGAGAAAGAGATAGAATGAATATGAATGAGAATAGGCATGCCAGGGCCTCTTGTGCTGTAAACAAACTCCAGATATTTCTTTAGTCAACTCACTGCTGGGATGAACCTCCAAACCAGGCACACTTATTGGAAGGAAAGGATTCATTGAAGCTACAGATCCAGGGTAAGTCCATAATGGCAAAAGAGGCTGACCCCTTTCATGGGTTCAACACTAGCAACACACATACACACACACATACACACAGCCCCCTTTCATGGGTTCAACACACACACACACACACACACACACACACACACACACACACACACACACACACACACCAGCAAACCTTAGTGAGCTCCTCAGAGCTCAGACTTCTCTTTACATAGCTATGGCTGGAATTCCAGATCCCATCCCAGAATCATCTCAGGGCTGGAGGCTAGGATCCAACCAAGGTAACACCTCCTCCAGCCAGGAGGCTAGAGATAAATTATAAGGTTTAATAAACTGCTGAATCTATTGGGGAGGGACACAATTCATTCAGATTACTATGAGACTCATGTATCACTTTGTACATGTGACTACTAGGGAATTGGACCCAGGATGTCAGGCTTTGCATGCAAGTGACTTTAACCATTGAGCCATCTTCCTAGCCCTTCTGATTTCTTAAAATTTATTATTGTCTGATTTTCCCAATAGTATACAAACTCCAGGAAGGCAGTGAGAGATCTTATTTATCTTAGTCACTGGAATAATGCAGAACACACAGTAGGGGTCAACACTGTTACTGAAAAATAAAAAGATCTACACAGTCACAGGTGAGTAGATTTACAGGCAAGAGTAAATTCAGGTGTGGAACAGGCTCAGTGCCAGACAAAGATACTCAATGGTAAGTTAAAGTGTGACAGTTAACTTCTGTAGGCAAGTTCCATAGATCCCAAACCTGACCCCTCCCCTTGAGTGGGAGGTGTCTCTAACTAGAGTTCAAACCTAATCCTAAAATTGATTGGTCAAAGATAGACCAACCAGCTGTTTCTCTGCTCACCTAAGACAGGAATACTTAATGAACAGAAAAATTCTGTCTCTTCTCTCCCCTACATGGCTGGTTAGAAGGACAAGGTAAGGTCCTCCCACCACACCTAATGGCTGTGGTGAGGGGCTCGATTTCTTTCCCACATGAACCTCTCTTTCTCATGATGGGAAACCGCTGTTATCTTTTCTTCTTCTGCTTGTTTGGCTGAGCAGCATAGATTTTGTTAAAACCTCTCCCACATGTTCTCTCCATACTGGTGGTTGGAGATCTCTGTAACTTCCCGTTTTCCTTTAAATAAAGTCTCTCACTATACCTTATCCTCTGGTGCTCTATAATTTTAATTCTTTAACTGTATAGACAAGAATTCTGAGGTGCATTGGAAGTAGCTGGGTACTCTTTAAGGTCTAACCCTAGCCCCCTGTTACACAAGTTGTACAGGAACTGGTGGATTGGTATGAGTGCCCAGACATCTGGTGCGAGCTGCACTGAGGCCTGGTGCTCACGATACCGGTTTTATGTCTCTTTGACTGAAGGCTATTCAGGTTCCTTCCTGGGGTCTATCTCCGCAGAGTGGTCACATGTCTGGAGCCTGGAGCTTCCGTGGTAACCCACTTGTTCAGGGTAGCCCAGGATGTGCCTGTTGTCCCTGTGGGCCATTTGGGACTGAGCTTCTGTCAGATCCACTTCTCTGAGACTTTGCAAAAATCACACCCACTCTCCAGGTAGTGGAAAACTTTCTTTGCTCTACTGCTATGGTGTCCTGACTACGATGTCTTTACTTTCTTGTAAAACTCGCATGTCCTTTTGGGTGACCCATTATTTCTCTTACCTGCTAATGTGGAATAGCTGACAGGATCCTGGGCTTGAAGTTACAGGCCAAGATTAAAATCTGAACTCTTTTATGACTTGTAGACAGTTAGACACTGAGTACATTATTTAGCTCTACTGAGACTCGGTTTTCTCACCTGCATGGTAGGAATAATGTTTCCTAAGGGCAACAAATATGTGAAGGTGCTGGGAGTGGAGTTTTTCAGGTCCTCAGTGACTCCAGAATGCCTGGATTTGTCATTTCTTAATGGTTTCTTCGGTTAGTTCCTCAAGTGCCCATAAGATTCTTCCAGAACTGCTAACAGGGGTTTCACAGCTATAAAAACACAATTTTCAGAATCCAAAGGATGGCCTCTCCCAACAAGCTGCAGGAGCACCCAAAGCAAACCGAACTAGTTGGAACCGTACAAAGCCAGACAGGTATGTAAGACGTTGACTTAGTGGCAGCAACTTATTAAGTGCAGGAAGGTAGGTGTAACTGGCAACTGGGAGAGAGGCCACTGAATCTGCTAGCCAAGATTAAACAGGTGTGACTAAGAACAAAGATGACAGGTATGTATAAAAGTGCCAGCATGCACTCACCTCCAAAACCTAATGACCCTAATTCTACAGTGCCCACATAAACCCAGATACACAAAGTGGCACATGCATCTGGATTTCATTTGCAGTGGCTGGAGGCCCTGGAGTACCCATTCTCTCTTTCTGTCTCTCTCTCCTTGCAAATAAATAAAAAAAAAATATTTTTAAACAATGCCATCATGGAACATGCTAATTTGAATGCTGACTTAAAAACAAAGCGCAGGGGCTGGAGAGATAGATCAGTAGTTAAGGCGCTGGCCTGCAAAGCCTAATGAGCTGAGTTCGATTTCCCAGTGCCCACATAAAGCCAGAACAACAAAATGGTCCATGTATTTGGAGTTCATTTGCAGTGGCTAGAGGCCCTGCTGTGCCCATTCTCTCTGTCTGTCTTCTCTCTCTACCACCCTGCTTGCAAAACAAAAAACAAAAAACCAAAGCCACAACCAAAGACTAAATAAGTAAGTAAAAGGGGGCACCCCATTCCAAATGAACACAAGGGCAAAGGCAAGGATTCCTGCACATGGGCCTGTCAAAACTAAAATCATGAACAACAACCTGTCAATATTGTTTACAAATAGCAAATTTGACTTCTTCCAATCATTTTTAAATTTTTCTTTATTCACTAGAGAGAAACAGAGACAGTGAGAGAAAGGGCACACCATGGCTTCTTGCCACTGCAAACAAACTCTAGACATGCACCACTTTGTGCTTCTGGCTTTACATGGGTACTACGGAATTGAACCCAGGCTGGTAGGCTTTGCAAGCAAGTGCTACCACTGAGTCATCTCCCAGTCATTTTCCAACCTTATGCTTTAGCTTTCTGATTCTGTCAAGCACTTGGGAGACTGAGGTCATTGGGTTGTTTCCTATATAGCAACTCTAAGAATAAACTTTCTCTTGGAACACTTCCTCAGGCAATGAGGTCCTTTGTGAGACCCTTAGCCATGACTCACAATGCTCTCTGCTCAGTAAATAGGCCCAACAAAGAAGTTGACTCCAAATTATTACTGGAAAATTCTTATTGCTGGAAAATCCTGGCTTCTTTAATACAGAAGGGGAGCCAATGGTGGGTGTGCGAAGTGGAGTGAGACAGTGCCGAATACTGTCTGCCTCACTGTGTAGCCATTTTCACACAGGCACTGCCTCATGGAACACCTCAAGCAGGTATATTTTCTTCATTTAATAACGGAGGAAGCAAGCCAGTCTCTCAGCTAGAAAATCACAGAGCCAGGAATAGAAAACTCACGATCTTCGTACCATAAACACTCCATCAGGTTCTTATTACTCACACTGTCAATGTGATTATTAGATCCCAGAGTCCCAAGGAGGTTTTGAACACAGAAAAGGGAGTTTAACTCTCCTGTAGGCGTATTGGCCGCTATAGGTCTCAAGGATGCTGTCTGAGTCAGAACTTACCAAGGCACCTTGTAGACCTATCTGAATAAACATGTCTGTGCTTCTCTCAGTGCTTCTCACCCACACTTTAGCCAAAGTCATCACGTTGAGATTCTCTACTAGAAAGTTCTTTGAGCACAAGAATTCCCATTTGTTTGGCATCTATTAGATACAGATATTGTGCTTAAGTTTCTGATTAGTCATGTTATTTAATGCTCACAAAATATCACAAGCTAGACAGATGCAAAAGCCGAGGCAGGACCAAGGTTAGAATGTAAAATCTGACAGAGCTGACATGGCAAACCCTTGGTACTGCTCCATTCAGTTTACAATCATCCTGTGTTGAGCTAAAATAAACTAACATTTTGCAAATGCAGACATCAACATCAAAGGTCAAATTAATCTAGGATACTAATTTTTTACCTCCTTTAATCATGCTAAACATAATAATAGGGAGATCTCAAAATACTAGGTGCAGAGGGCTGGAGAGAGGGCTCAGTGGTTAAGTGTGGTTTCTGCACAGGCATGCAGGCCCGAGGGGGCCTGAGACTACCTGAGTTCAAACCTCCAGAATTCACCTTAAGCAGCTGGGCATGACCACACATGCCTGTATGCCCAGTCTTGCAGGGGATCAGGGACCAGGGAATTTCTGTGAATCTCAGGAGTTCACAGAAAAACATTAAGCTCTGGCTCAAACAAGAAACCTGACCTGATGGAGCAGGGCACCCTATGTTCCACTTCAGCCACTGCAGGGAGAGTATGAGTCACAGTAAGGACACACACACACACACACACAAAATGATAGTGTTAGAAAATTCCCCCTCCCAAAGGCTGTTTCTGATTACCAAGTACCTGTTGCCCCAAGCAATCTGAAAACTGGGTAGAAAAATTCTGAAAACAAAGCAAATGAGTGCTTCACATCAGCTTAAATGTTTGAAAGACAATGGGAAAAGTAAAATTTCCAACTATGTCCAAGCATACAGTTGCAGAAGGGTCTGTGTTTTTGTTTACTCAGCTATGCTAAAATCAGTTGATGAGGCTTACATAACACCCATTTTTCAAATCGAATCTTCTGTAAAAAGGTTTCTCTACAAAGGCTTTGCTTCATGTTTACAATATTAGAAGATATTTTATAATCCTCCCATCCTTCCCTGAGAAACCCTCCCCTTCTCACCAGGTGAAGAGCCTGCTTTGCATCACCCCATCTTGGGGAATGGAGATCAGCAGAGGGCAGCGGTGAAGACCCTGGGAGCTGACTGCTGAGACAGGTGCCTAGGAATTCACATGTGCCTGAACTGTACAAGCTGAGGGCCACAGAGACCAGGATGTGAGACCAGGGCATGGGAAGGACTTCTCTGGACGTGGACCACTCTGCTCCATCCATGTTTACTCAGAAGGCTCGCAGGACTGGGTAGCAGCAGCCTGGGACCACCATGAGACCTTCCAAACTCAATCTAGAGGGTACCTCCCATGCTTTCCTGCCTTCCCTAAATGCCCTTCTTATAATGTGATGGAGACAACTGTGTGTGTATGTGTAGAGGGTCTTAGTGTGGGCGCCAGGAAAGTATCACAGACTGGGAGGCTCATGAACAATATAAAGTATTTCTTACTGTTTGGGGATCTGGAAGTCCCAGATCATGGCATCATAACATCCAGTGGGTAGGGAGTCCCCCTTTCCTAGTTCATAGATGTCATTTTCTTGCTGTGTCCTCATAGAGAAGAAGGGGTGAGGGAACTTTCTGGGGCATTTAAAAATATTTTTATTTATTTATTTATGGGGGGGGGCGGGTGTGATGGTGATCCCAGCACACGAGAGGCAGTGGTACAAGGATCACTTTGAGTTCTAGGCAAGCCTGAGACTACATAGTAAATTCCAGGTTAGCCTAGACTAGAGTGAGACACTACCTTGAAAGACCAAGAGAGAGAGAGAGAAAGAGAGAGAGAGAGAGAGAGAGAGAGAGAGAGAGAGAGAGAGAGAGAGAGAGAGAGAGAAAGAGAGAGAATGGACATGCCCAGGTCTATAGCACCTGCAAACAAACTCCAGATGTATGTGCCACTTTGTGTATCTGGCTTTACATGGGTACTAAAGAATTGAACCTGGGTTGTTAGGCTTTGCAGGCAAGCCCTTAACTGCTGAACTATCTCTCCAGCCTATTGGGGCTTTTTAAATTAGGGCATTAATCTCAGTATGAGGGATATACCTTCATGGTCTATACACATCCTAATAATCCTACTTCCTAATATCATCTCTGGGTTTAGGATTTTACCAGATGAATTTATGGACCACAAACATAGCAGGCATGATGGTCTTTTCACCACAGGACTGAGGCATCTGATTCCTGTTCTACCCATTGCTCTTCCCACAAGGTCCTTAGGAAAGATAGACAAAGCAATTTCTCCTAGAGCCTTTCATAATGGAGATCCCAAATTGGGTCTTCCTTCATGATGGCAATCCAGTAAAGACAGTAAGAGTCACTGACTTCTTCTGGGTGCCTAAAGTCCCTGTTCTCATCTCCTTCACCACAGGGTGAAGCTTACAGTTTCATGCATCCATTTACCCAGTTTAGATACGAAAACTAATCCCACTAAGACTTCCACCCATGTCACTTGTCCCTTTACTCAGAAAGACCTCTCAAAGAAGAGGGGAGGAGGGAGAGATTTTCAACTTTCATCTAATTTTCCAGGTTTTCAACTTTCATCTAATTTTCCAATTAAAGTTTCAGGATATCTGACTAAAGGACAGATGGATCCCAGTGGATTTCAAGGTGAGACAATACTTCTTTAGGTTGTTTCAAGGGGATCAAGTTTTCACAGGCAGTGTTATTATGAGACCAGGTCCCACTGTTCACATTTCTGGATTTGAGCAACGCTTAACCAGGCAACAATGCCCCACTTTCCTAAGGATTATCAATAATACATTTGTAACTACTCAGAGGCTGACTGTAAACTTCCAGTGACAGAATGAGAATGTAATCTGTCCATAGCAAGGGAGATGAATCACTTTGATAAATTCTTGATGATGGTGCCTCCTCTTCTGCAGCTCTGGAATGAGTTATAAGTTTACAGCCAATCCTTCAATAACCTTCCCAAGCACCTCGTTCCTCATTAGATTGTGACAGTTTGTGTTGTAGATGAGATGCTGCTGGATAACATAGGTGCTGCATAGTAGTCCTGGGCCATGAATATGAAGAGGTAGCCTCAGATGAGATGCTATTCATAAAGAGCTCCTGTTGTCTCTAACCAAGAAATAACCCGGAAGTGGGTTCAGAGTATCCTTTCAGGAACTGTGACAGCAGGAGTGACCGGTGCAGACGTAGTGTCCCTTGCTGATTTCATCCCTCCCAGCACTGTGACCATCAATAAGACTGACTTAGGCATTTCCATTTCTCATCCTTTTCTGGTTATCATTTCATAGAGTGAGCTTTGGTCCACTTATAGTTACTGCGCTTCCTGATCTTTGGGTGCATTTCTGCCTTCTGTTTATCTTTCTCTTTGTCCTATTTCTCTTCCTTTTTGATTGTCTTATTATGAACGAAATAAAATTTCCCTCATTCTTTGGAAGTTGTGATAGAAGTTAAGTGTCATTTTTAGTGGTTCTCTTGAAAATTTCCCATGCAGTTACCTTTTCATTACTAAGATAAAACACCCGACCAGAAGCAGCTCATGGAAGGAATGGGTTTATTTTGGCTTACAGGTCTCATCATGATGGGGAAAGCATGGCAGGAAGCTGGCTCACATCATCACTTATCGGCAGCAAGGAAACGGCATGAGTGAGCAGAGCTAGCTGGCACTGGAGGGAGAGGAGGAGGTAACTGTATAATCCCAAAGCCCACCTCCAGTGACACACCTCCTCCAGCAAGATGCCACCTCCCAAAGGCTCTACCAGCTTAAGTAGGAGGCTTAATCACAAGCACATGAGGCTATGGAGGACACTTTACACTCAAACCCCCATGCCTCCTTTAACTTTACTTCTGAGTTAATGCGTTTTTTATCTTCTGAAAGGATACAAGGAACTTAAAAGTCTGATTTTGTTCTATTCCTCCAACTTCAGTGATATTACTGCACCATGTACTTTAGTCTTGCTTTTTATTAATCCCACAAATTAAAAATTACATTGCTTAATACAAAAAAACGACTCCCACACATGTCAGTTATTTTTTCACTTAAGATCTTCCTTCTTGGGGCTGGAGAAATGGTTCAGTGGTTAAAGATACTTGCTTTGCAAAGTCTGTCAATTTGGGTTCGATTCCCCAATACCTATTTAAAGCCCAATGCACAAAGTGACACATGCATCTGGAGTTTGTTTGTAGTGGCAAGAGGTCCTGGCATGCCTATACTCTCTTTCTCAGTCTCTCTATCAAATAAATAAATAAATAAATAAATAAATAAATAAATAAATAAATAAATAAATTGAAAAAGATCTTCTTTCTAAGAAACTTCTTCCTGAAACATATAGTTGGTGACTTTTCTACAGGGCCTTTGAGAAAGTCTGTAAATGAAGACCTGTGGCCATGTTCTACTTAAAGGACATCTGAAGCTCACTTCCAGGAAAGATGTGACAGAAGCTCACTAAAACTATCTTCACTGGCACCTTAACTCCAATTTGATAATTACTTGCTAACAGCATTTAAAAGATATTACTTCTCCCGATTGCATGGGATCTGCTGAGAAGTCACTCATCAGTTTAAACATTATTCCTTTATGAGGAGACTTTACTTCTCCTGTTTTTGACATTGTATCTTTGTTGGTAATGTCACTGCTTATCTAGGTGTGCAGTTTTTGTTGTTTACTTTTCTTAGAACTCACCATACTTCCACAATTATGAATATTAGTGATAATTATGTTAATATACAGGCTATGTATTAATAAATAATTATATTAATATATTATACATCCTGAAATATTCTAAGCCATTATTTTTTCACATATTTCTTCTCCCCACTGTCTCTATTCTGTCCTTGATCCCCCAATTATACCAATGCTAGACTTTCTATGTCTCAATTACTCTTCCAAATACTTTTACCCTTTTTCTCTCTAAATATTCTAGGTGGATTCTTAGGCTTAGTATTTTAATAGTGATTCTTTTTAATAAAGACATCTAATTTAATACTAGTTAGTCCAACCACTGGGTTTTAAATTCCAATGGCCATACATATATATTCTTTTTTGAGACAAGGTCTCCACAGTAGCCCTGGCTGCCCTGGAACTTGCCATGTAGACCAGGCTGGCTTTGAGCTTGCAGTATTACTCTTGCCTCAGCCTCCTGAGTGCTGAGATTACAGGTGTATGCCATTGTTCCTGGCTTGAATGTATGTGTTTAATTCTGTAAATTCCAGCTGCTTCTTTTTTCAACCTTAGTTGATTTGTCTTGATAGTTTATTATTTTAAAACTCTCATTTCAGCTTTTATGTATTTAAGTATTTTTTTCATAATGTCACAAACTTTTTTCTAAAATGGCTACAACAGTATTTCTAACCACTTCGCTCTCTCCGAGTCTTGCCAATCTTCAAGAGGTGACACCTGTCTCCCCTTTCCTCAGACCTGGCCAGGCCACTGTGATTTCCTTGAGGAACAGAATACTGTGCAAGTAATGCTGTGTGACTCTGAAGCTAGGTGAGAAAAAGCCATGTGGTTTGTGTCTCACTTTTTCTCTACATGAGGATGACAGGCAGGTCATTCCAGCTGAGGCTCACATAGCAGCATAAGACACACGAAATCTGAGCAAAGTTATTCAATGTACTATAGCACCAGATGGTGAGTGACCATAGCCTTCACATCATCTAGCTGAGGGCCCTGACCACATGGAGCAGGGACAAACCATTTGCCCTGTGTCCTGAACTCCTGACCCATAGAATCCATGAACATAATAAATGAGCATTTGATGCCATTAAGTTATGGGGTAGCTCACTATACACCAATAAATTATGAGCCAGTTTTAGTTCCTACATGAAACTTGGTAATTCAAGTGTCTGAAGTTATTGGCAATCCATCCATCCAATCATCTATCAATCAATTTCAGTACTGCTGACTTTTGCATATCTCAGCTTGCTTCCTTATACCTTTGGTGACTTTTCAGTGGGATCTCATATGCAGCTAAAGTTAATCTGTATGCATCTGGGGGCTGCTACTTTGAGGATGCTTTTCCACCAAGAAAATCCTCATTTGGGGCTTCTCATAGAAGGAACTATCAGTGGAAACTACATTTATTTACATCTCTTCCTGGTGTTACCCACATGGCAGAGGTCACATGAATTAAAACCCAGGCCACAAGGATCAATCAGGCCCACAGCTATAGCTGCTTAGCAGAGGGCTTTTGGAAATCATAGTCATCGATCCTTCTGGTCATTAGCTGTCTCACCTCAGGAGGCTTTATCCTAGGTGTATTCCTCCAACTTCCAAATACCAGGACCTCTGATGTTCTCTTCAAAGTAGATCAACTGAGACTCTTATAAGGGTACAGAGGCTCAGGAAGGTAAAATGATCAGTAGTTAACACAGAGCCAGTGTCAGAATGCAGCATTACTGATCTTCAGACAAATGTTTTTGCCACTGAACATTATAGGGCAATGTTTCTTGGGCAAAAATGCAAAAACACCAGTGCTCTGTGCTTTTCTGAGTACTATACATAAGAATGGATATAGAGATACTATCTAAGCTCCATTCCCACCCTGCATTTTACAGATCAGAGGTCCAGAGAGGTCTCCTCATTTACTTATGTAGCTTTCAAAATGCCGTAACTTCAGGACCCTGCCACCCTCTTTTGTTTCCCATTTTTCACTATGTTCTCAACACTGCCTCTTGATTTCCCATTTTTCGAAGAAACATGAAGTCAGTGCTATGAAATAAGACTTCCTCACATACTCTTTCAAGAAAAAAAAATTGATTAGAACTTCTAGCAAAACCTAAGAGGCAAGTTTCCTGGTAGGTGAGTTTATGATTCCAGCATCATGAGCTGTTTAAAATGTCACTGTTTTTCTAATTGCTAAAATTTTCATTCTAGCCCTCAACAGATTAGCCACATAGATCCAGGAAGGACCTTTAAGACAGTCTGCAATGTAAATGGCACCTCCCACAGCTGTGCAGCCCACAGTGTGAGTAACTTTATTCCTCTCATACACAGACATGCTTCTTGAGCTCTTTTAATACTAGTATAGTGTTGAAATGAATCAATTTCCTTTCTCTTTTAGCCTTTTCAATCTGTGAGGAGTAATATTTACCCAGAGTCTATCAAAACTTATAATTAAGGTGTTTTGATGGCTTTCTAATGTATTTCAAGGACACCCGCATCAACAGGTGTGGTGATGATGACAGAAATGACAACAGATCTCTGGATCAGAAAAAATTAATGAAGCAATACTGGAGAGGCTCCATGGCAACAGTGGTGAGAACTAGTTATGTCTGAGAGACACATCTATTGCTTTTCTTTTTCTTCATACCACAGGCTGTCAGACAAATCTGATGCTTGACGAACTGTCTTCTCTCCTTAGGGACTCTTGCAGGTAGATTTGTAAGTTTAGTACTAAGGACATAGAAATTACAAGATTTTTACTCAAGATTTATATTTCCATTTCATAATAGATTTGTTCTTTGGAACTGGATGCCAAACCATAGATGTTCCCAGGTTTCTTGCATCTGGATTGGGGTCATGTCACCAGATCTAGGCAGTAGAGCAGAAATGTATGTATATTACTTTAAGGAAGAGAAGTAATACAGTATCTCTCCCCCTTCTGTGATGATCTTGGAGAGCAGCACTGAAAATGGTAGGGTCACTATATGTAAGGAGCTTCTGTTCCTGCTCACATGTCAGAGGAAAAACAGAAGCATGTACTTTGGCATTTGTGTGAGAAACGAACGAACCTGTGTTAGGCATGATGAGTGCGAGGTGTTTGTTATAGCAAATGACCTATATTGATTTTATGAAACTCTTGCTTCATAGCAAGGTTATCTTGAGTGTGTTTCAGATTTGATCAGTTTGTTTGGTCTCACAAGGATACACCCAGGATCTAGCACCATATGCAGAATACATAAGCACTCAAGTGTTTGCTGAATGAAAGAAATTAATGCACCTCTGTGTCTGTCAATTTCACTCAATGTTCCTTTGGGTTACAGCATGGACTATGGCTATGGATTGGCTGAGATTCTGGAAGGTCACCAGCTCATTAGATAATTCAGTAGGACTGTATGAGTCAACAATGAGACTACAAATGAAGTCCACTTATAAGCAAACAGAATCCAAGTGATTTTCGCTGCAGGGATATGCCCTGTGGGGTTTTTGTTTGTTTGTTTTGAGGCAGGATCTCACTCTAGCTGGGGCTGCCCTGGAATTCACTCTGTAGTCTCCAGGTGGCCTCAAATTCACACTTCTTACCTCTGCCTCACTAGTGCTGAGATTAAAGGTGTGAGCCACCACACCTGGCTTGCCCTGTTGTTTTTAGGATGGCAGCTCAAATGTCAAATACTTCTTCTGCTTTCAGAGATGAGAGAGAAAAGGGGAGAAAAATGAGAAGCAAAGGATATTAGAGTTGAGGAGATGGGTTTTATGTCACTCTCACTTCTATAGTTAGACATCACAACGATGCTTTAAACCTGCTATTCATACAGTTTCTGAAAAAGCCCTAAGGCATACAGTCTGAAATATGAATTTTATAGCATTTGATAACTTGCAAATATACTGTAAGATGCTGTTGATTAACTGATGAGGCTGTCTCTGCTAACTGCACTGTGCACTTGCTAGTTCTGAGAAGAAAATGTGTTAGAAGCCCGTCCTGCAGCATTGTCCTGTCTCGAAATCAGCCAGAGGCCTATGCTTCTAGATTACTGGGTATTAATCTCTGGCTCTGTAAGAAGTTGATTTTGCAAGGTTGGGTATGGAACACAGGGCCTTGTGTAAACGCGGCAAGCCCTCTATCCCTGAGCATGTGTGCCTAAGCCTAAGCATAGCTTTTGACTCAGATTTAGCAATGTAACAAACTGCTATTCAACTGGTGATCTGGTGGTCCTTTGATTCACACTAGATTTTCACTATCTCCATCTCTCATTTCTTGGGACATCTCTGGCTTTTGATATACTTAACTCCCAGTCACCTGCAAAATTCACTCCCGTAGTCCCGTTGTGCAGTTAGCAGAGACAGTCTCAGAGGTCATTTGGTGGGGATTTTGCACGATGCTTGCAGGTCCTCAAATCTGACCCACTATATAATAGTGGGTCCTTCAGTACTTTTGCTCTACTATGAGAAAATGTATTAGCAAGTAAATAAAAACCAATGACTTAAAATTGTCCACATTATTATGGTGTCTAACGGTGGGAGTGAAGATGGCTCCAAAACACTCTGTCCCCTTCCTTCTTGTTCTCTTTTTCTTTCTCTCCTCTGCTTCTCTAGCCCCCCACATCTCTGATCTAATTTCCTCATATCTTTATAACAACCCCAGACTCAATAGTGACCCTTTTTTATGAGTTATTAGTCTTTGTGTTTCTGAATTCTTTACTCTGGGACCTTGGCTTTTTTTTTCAATACCTTTTCTTTTGAAAGAAGATCTCATTATAAAGCCCAGGCTGGCTTACGACTCACAATCCTGTCTCATTGTCTCCAGTGCTAGGATTATGTGGACACAATCATACCCAGCTTCACAAAATATTACTTGATACCTTTTCTTTGAACCATATAATACTTTCCCAGGGAAAACAAATTTAAGGAAAGAAAAAAGAAAAGGAGGTAAGAATGGAAGAAAAAAAAGACAGATCCCCTACCACTGGTCTCATGACCATATCTTGTATTTTCTTCTCTTGAAACTCTGTACAAACTAAAGCAGTAGTGGTTGCGTGGGAGAGACTAGGCACTGACAACCCCTGGCAGTAAACCTGTGATGACGTGAAAGAAGAGATGACACAGAAGAAAACTGACCTGACTGTAGACAATGTTTTTGATGAAGTTTCATATGATGTCCACAGGGGTCTAGAACATTCAGCCTTAATCTCCGAAGGCAACCCAAACTCGGTTGTAAAGCCTGAGTTTGGGCAATTTTCAAAGATTCTTCAGGGGATCACAGTCTTCCAGTGGCAAGAGCTATATCTTGGGAGAAATCTGGGAGCCTGGGGGATTCTAGAAAGAGACATTGGGCCTGCAGTAAGAAGATGTGGGTCCAAGTTCCTAGTTTTGCTGACTTGGGCATAACACTTGACTTTCTGGCTTTTTTCAGTTTTCTCTCCCCTCTCTTTTCCTCACCTCTCTTTCATTCTTCCCTCGATCCTCTCCCCATTACCACAAGATAATAACATTTGGCTTTTTGGGCTTGCAATTTTCTCTCTCTTTCATTCCTTCCTTCCTTCTGTTTTTCCTTTCTCTCTCTTCACTTCCCCTTTATTTCTCTTCCCCATTTTTCTTTATTTCAAAATATTTTATTTATTTGCAAGCAAAGAGAGACAGAGAGGGAGCGAGGGAGAGAGAGAAAGAGAGAGAGAAAGAGAGAGAGAGAAAGAGAATGGGTACATCAGGGCCTCCAGCCACTGCAAATGAACTCCAGATGCACATGCCACCTCTGGTTTTACATGGCTACTAGGGAATCAAGCAGTTCCCCCTCCCTCATCCCTTCTTTTCTTTATTCTCCCTCTTCAGGGTTTCATGTAGCCCTGGCTGGCCCTGCACTCAATATGTAGCTGAGAATGACCTTGAACTCCTGATCTTCCTGTCTTAATCTCTTGCACGCTTGGTTTACAAGTGTGCACCATCACAACTTGCTTCCTACCATATTCTATAATGTGCTATCTTTTTTTCCCTTCGTATTCTGCACCTGTCCTTGTGATTATAAGCTTGTGAAGAGCAAAGATTATGTTTTGTGTCTCTTTGCATCCCTAGCCTTTTCCACAAAGCCATCCAATAGTAGGCATTTTGTCTGGTAAGGGAAGATGATGAATCACATTTGTGCTGTAGTTCTCTGTTGGAAGCCACACTCTCCACTGGCCCTGAGCTCTCAGAGCAGTGGGTTCACACTAGGGCCTCTCACACACTATGTACGAGCTGTCTAATAGAGCTACTCCCCCAGCCCAGGGCTCGCCTTTTCATTCCATCACATCTGAATAGAGTAGGTTCTTTATAAAAGTGTGCTGAAAAGTATGGTAATGCATGACTATAATCACATTACTTCAGAAGCAAAGGGAAGAAGACTTTAAGAAGAGTTCAAGGTCAGCCTTAGTTAAATAGTGGGTTTGAGGCCAGCATGGACTATATAAAATCCATATGAAAGAAAAAAAGGCCTGGTATAATGGTACATGACTATAACCCCAAATCTTGAGAGGCTGAGGCAGAATAGCTTCCTTGAGTTATAGGCTAGTCTGGACTATACTTTATGTACCAGGCCAGCCATGGGTTATATAGATCCTGACTTAAAAAAAAAAAGCGTGAAGCTGGGGAGATGGCTCAGTGGACAAAGCACCTGCCATACCATGCAAGCAGGAGTATCTGAGTTCAGATCCCCAGACCCCACATAAAAGCTAGAAGCTGTAGCTGACTTTTGTAATGCCAGCACACTTAGAACAAAATGAGAGGTAAAGACAGAATTTCCTGAATGATCAAGGACTAGCTAGCAGTAAACAAGGAAAGACCCTGCCTCAAAAAAAAAAAATAAAAAGAGGTGGGAGGCCAAGACTGACACCTGGGAGTTCTTCTCTGGCCTCAATATGTACATTTGCGCACACACACGTCATATACACTCCCCCAAAAAAACTGTGTTGAGGAGAAGGAAAGCTCTCTCACTCCCTACACTTATTTTTCTGATGTGTGTGTACTGATGAATTAACATGGCTGTGTCCTGCATACTTGCTATTTCTTTTGGAAGCATGAGAAATGCATGCATGGAGTGGATCATAAAATGCACATGGTTCCAGGAGCTGCTGCTGAGATGCGGTATATAGAACAGGGCACGAAGTCCCTGATCAGTCAGTGAAGCCATTGGAAGATGGACAGTGGCTTGCAATGGAGACCCGAAGATGTTTGGTTACACCAGGACTGTGCATGTAGCCCTCTACCACGGAGCAGCGGAAATGGAAAATCCAGAGAACGTCAGTCATTGGTTGTAATATTGGACTTGAACTGCATATATCTGATGTTTGCCTAATGGTTGCTATTTGCATTGGTCCAGTCTCTCTTTGTTATGCCTCATAGCAGTTGAAAATGTTTACTGTGTGTCATTATATGTTAAAAGCATGTAGCTTGTTTTGATTTTACAGAAGTCATAGTTAAGAGACTTTGCCTTATGTTGGGGAAAAATTATACATTTCTAGTTGTATGTGGGATAGTTATATCATGTTAGGCAGAATTATGATCTTGTTACTGTCTTCATTTGGCAATTCAGTATGATGTAAGGAGACATGACATGGTTTTGTGACAGGTTAGGGTGACTGGGACCCCAAAGGTAACCAGGAGTGTCCTTGAACTTGCAGCTGCAGGCTCCACCCATCTTCTGCCTTACCTGATCCCCTACCCTTGAGAGGGAGGTGTCTCTTACTGAGTTCAAACTTAATCCTGAAACTGATTGGTCAAAGATACACCAACCAGCTGTCTCTCTAGCTCACCTGTGCTAGAGCATATAGTCACCTAGAGAAGGAAGGATTGCCCTCTTTTTTCCTCATGGCTGCCCAGCAGAGACAGCTGAATCACCAGGCTTAGGTAAGTCCCTCTTAACACAGCCACCAGGGCTGTGGTGAGGGGGCTAGGGCTTCTTTCCCACATACACCTTTTTTCATCATGATGGGAGCCCTCTTATGTTTTCCCTTCTTTCACTTGCTTGGCTGGCCAGATCAGATTTCATAGCTATGTGGCTAAAACCTCCCCCATGTGCTCTCTCCTCACTAGTTGCTGGACATCTCTGTAGCTTCACTTTTCCTTTTAAATAAAGTCTCCCATTATACCTTATCCTCTGGTGGTCTATATTTTTAATTCTTTAATTTATATGACAAGAATCCTGGTACTCTTTAGTTTTCAGGTGCATTGGAACTAGCTGGTAATCCCAACTTTCCGGTTATAGTTTGATGTCAAGTTGACAAAGGTGGATTTGTGACGGTTAAGTTTTGTTGTCAACATGACCTGTTTAGTAATCTTGGGTGGGTCTCTAAGGTTGTTTAGGAAGGACTGACTCATCCGAGTGAGCCCTTCCCTAGAGTGGGCAGCCCTCTCAGTAGGGGGCAGGATACAAGGAAGCTGGAGGAGAAGGCAAGTTCTCTCACCCCTCCCCTCCCCTGCATGTTTTACTGGTGTGTGTGTAGTGCTGGTTGATGGCTTCTTTCTCTTTCTTTTTGGACCCATGAAAGGGGGGGTCAGCCTCTTTCGCCATTATGGAACTTCCCCTGGATCTGTAACTTCAATAAATACCTTCCTCCATAACTGTACCTGGTTTGGAGGTTCGTTCCAGTGGTGTGTGGCTAACTTCAACAGATATATACCTAATGGCCTTATACTACCCAGGGGTTATAGAGTTGAACTGTTTATGAAGGATTCTATTCATATTTTTATCCCATTCTTGACAGTTTCTTGACTGGTCAAGAGCTTTCACTGTGAGTTATTGTGACAGACCATTTAACTCAGATAATGTCCTCTATGACAAGACTCATCGTGTCTACTTGTCAGGCACCCAGGCTATCAGAGCTCTGGACATCTCAATTATAGGTAGTCTGCTAATGCCCTTAGCCAGGAAAACTATCATTCATTAATTAACTTAGAGCCATGACAGAAGCCTGTGACATTGGATGTCTCAGAACATAACTCTTACCTTTGTTTGTCTCCCAAGGGACACACACATCAAGAAACTCTCTCTCTCTCTCTCTCTCTCTCTCTCTCTCTCTCTCTCTCTCTCTGTGTGTGTGTGTGTGTGTGTGTGTGTGTGTGTGTGTGTGTGTGACGGTTAGATTTTGTTGTCAACTTGATCCTTTTGATTATCTTGGGTGGATGTTTATAGGAAGGTAGCCTCTCAATAGGGGGCAGGATGTAAGGAAGCTCAGGAGAGCTAGAAGCCTTCCTGTGTGGGCAGTGTAGAAAGGAAATTCCAGAGACTCAGGAAGCCATTAAGTCTGGGATGGGGTTGCAAGACCTCACCCTAAGGCTATATAAAGGGGAAGGAAATTTCTCTCCGTTAGCCCCTTGCCTGTTTGCTGTTTGCTTGTGTGTGATGTTGGTGATGGGTTTCCCTCTCTGCTTGGACCTATGAAAGGGGACTAGCTTCTTTCACCACTATGGAACTTCCCTGGATCTGTAGTTTCAATAAATACTTCCCTCACATAAACTGCCTGGTTTGGAGATTCATCCCAGCAGTGTGTAGCTGACTATGACAATATATATGAGCTGCTGGTACACTCAGCTTGCAGCAGGAAATCCAGGAGGAGGTGATCTGCAGAGGTCTTTTAAGTGTAGCTCTTTTGTGCTGAGACTTGCAGGGGACCAGGGAAAGCTAGCTTTCCTATATAAAGAAGTCCTCAGTTCCCCCATGGTAAGTGTGAGGAATTAATGCATGGCTTCTCTGGAGCCAGGCCTCTACTCTGCATGATCCCCTGCCTTTGCTAACCCCTGGGATGCTTCCAGAAAAATTATTGGTTCACACATATTTTGTGTTTGGCTCTGTGTTATAGTTACCTTCATGTTGCTGGGACAAAACATCTGACCAAGACCAGTATATTAAATGGTTTTGTCCTCCTCCTGAGGCAATAGCCTCTGGGAGTAGACCCAGAAACCAGTGTTTATAGGAGCTTTCCAGGCATTCCTATGGGTCGCCTAGTTTTTTTTTTTTTTTAAAGAATGGGCAGAGGTGTACCAGGGCATCTTTCCATTAAGACTGCAGATGCATGTGTCACTTTGTGAATCTGGCTTTACATGGGTACTGGGGAATTGATCTATATAAAGGGGAAGGACATCTCTTTCCTTCCCTTCCCCCTGCCTGTTTGCTTCATTTCGTATGTGTGATGATGGGTTTCTCTCTCTGTTTGGACCTGTGAAAGGGTGCCAGCCTCTTTCACCATTACAGAAGTTCCCCCGGATCTGTAATCTTAATAAATCCTTTTCTCCCACCACTGTGCCTAGTTTGGAGGTTCATCCCAGCAGTGTGTGGCTGAATGCAACACCATGGCTGTCACACTCCATGGAGGTTGTGACCAGGCATTGTCAACAGCAAGAGAAGATAAGATACTCTGGCAAAAAAGAAGGGGATGAATATCCCATAAAGAAAGGTGAAGCTCCCATTACCTCCTCATGCAAACAAATGCCTCTCTGCACACAGAATGACATTATCTGAAAGGCAAGTTTTAGTCTACATTTGTTTGGATCTAAATCACAATGTCAGTTATAATTTGTATCAATTCTCCCTCTCTAGTCTTAGAGAACATTTCCTCTCACTTGTCAGGAGAAACAATCCATGAGCTAAGTGTAGGTGAGAAACAAAGATAAAGAGGTCGCTGGGGACCAGACTAACTAGAATGCAAACCTGAGGAATACTTTTAAAGCAGAAATGATCTGCTTATTGTTTGTTAATGTAATTCCCTTTCTCTTCTTGCCCTAGCATGTGCTGGGAGTACAGATGCTAGCTCTCTAGCAGCATCCAGCTTTCTGTGGACTCTGGGGATCTGAACTCAGGTACTCAGGCTTGCATGGCAGGTACTTTTTATTCACTGAGTTATCTCCTTAGCTAGCCTGTTCCTTTCTTCTCTTTTTCTTTTCTATTTTATGTGTGTGAGGCATGCACGTGTATGCCTTCTTCAAAGTTTTGTGCTTGTCTCATGATTACAAGTTGCAATGTAAGAAGTCTGACCAACCTGAATTCACCAGGATCTGAGGAGGCCCAACCTTGTCAAGGAGATGTCCTCAAGGAGAGGGAGATGTGGGGTCAGCCTCAGCTCCCCAGAACCTCACTGTTGGAGTTTTCCCATCCAGGTCTCAGACATAGTACAGTAGAGACAGGAGCCTCTGCCAAGTCCTGTCCAAACTGAAGATTCACAAGCACATACATAATGCTATTGCTTTCAGTCATGTAGTTGTTGTAAACAATAATCAGAATACTCAGTCAGGTGTTTTGCCAAAATTAAACATATGGCTGAATTACATATAACAACATACTAAGTTTTTGTTGTCTTTTTAGTTTTCAAGTCTGTGTTAGACATAGAAAAAAATTTATGTGTGGACAATGTTAATAGAGGCATAATTTAATAACTAGTTGCCCATAACATTTAGATGATATGTGCTGAATATATATATATATATACATATATATATATATGCGCATGCTTATCATCAAGATGGTTTAGTGAGGGCTGTGACCTACCTCCTAACCAAGAAAGAGTTATGTAGTCTGTGCCACTTGCATATCCCAGCAAGTTTGTAAACATGTCGAGACATCATTGATTTCTATAGCTGTCCCGTCTGGATGATGTCTAAAACCCGTTTTGGTTGCCATAGCTTGATTTGGGAGAATGGACACTGTAGAACATCAGAAGTCTCTGAACTCTAGAAAAATGTATTCAGTGCCTTTTAGCATATGTGGCCTTTAATAATATGCAAACTTGGAGCACACAATCAACACAGGTGATTCAACAAATGCCACTTCCTAAATTTACTATGCTGTTTTGCCATCTCCTTTTCTTCTGTTGCAAAACCTGCCTTCCTATCTTTCTGAGTGTGAGTGTGTGTGTTACTCTATCCTTCAAATGTCCCCTTTCCCATCAGGGCAGAGTTAATCATTTCTTGGTGACATTGCTTCTTCAATCTCTAAAGCCTTTTCTCTAGCAACCAAGCTTATCATTAAAAAAAAATAAACGCAACAAACTCACAATCCTGTAACACACAGAAAACGAACAGGAAAGGGTCTTTGAAAAGCTTGGCGGCTTTCCACCAGGCTGAGATCGCCTGATGTGGTCTGTGTTTCTGGGATTAGAATTCAGCAGAAGAAATGAGTCAATTAAAACACTCAGCCAGAATGCTGTGTGTAGATAAAGTGCTTTGCACTGGGGCGGCAACAATGTAACCTGAATTCTAAGGGCTGCCTGCCTAGCGATTTGCATCTCAAGCACTTTCATTTTCTTCATTTTATTTCCTCAGCCAAAGATGACAGGCACTGGAAGAGGTCCTTCACATGCTGCAGCAATGAACTCCAAGGTTTTCAGAGTGAGCAGCATAGCCAATGTCTGGTGTTTTAAGTGGGCGGATCAAAGCATCAGAACCACCTGTTGGTCTAGGTCTTTCCATTCATCCAGTAGCAATTCCCATTCCAAAGGCTCTATCACCTCTAATGGCGACTGGCTTTTTGTGGCCAAGCACAATCCCAAGTACGCAAGCAACATATAAAAAGTCACAATCAAATGTTTGCTATTCTACCACAAAATGAAGAAACACATCTGCACACTTACTGTTTGAGAATCATGCAGAACTCTACCAAACTCTGCATGATCACCCTAAAGGGAATAGGTTCTATGTGATGAAAAATTCAACACACCATTTCCATAAGACCTTATTCTACTAAAAAACCAAGAGCAATGATACTTTGACATACATATTGCATTATGTTTAATGGGTCATGTGAGAATTATTGTAATGGAATTTACCATACAACTGATGTCCAAAACATGAGACCGACTCACTCAGTGAATCAGTTTAGCCAGAGGAAGAGGGAGGATTTCTTGTCCCTTCTCACTGATTAAACCCAGGTCTTCGTTCAGGGAGTTTCTGGCATTCAGCAAATGATCCATGGCATGTTTCAACAGGAATAAATGTGATATGGACTTACTTAACAGTTGGCAATAGAGGGCCTGTAAACTTCTCTTCATGGTATCATCTGGTCCTGCGGGTCCTCCAGTTTATTCATGATTCTGTCTAGGGAAATGGGAGAAGAGTGCGTTACATCCAGGGGACACAATTATCATTAGACAAAATCCCACTCAACATGAGCATGGTTATAAAGCCTAAAATATTTGTCTTTAAAATAGAAAAAAAATCTCAAGAATAGTTTCATTTATACTGCTATAAATTACCACTGATCGACTTACCCCGTCTTGGAACCATATACTCCCAAGGCCAGAGAGAATGAGAAATTGGTTTAGCCCATTGCAGACTCTCAGATAATCTTCAACGTCTCCAAGTTTAGGAGGAGAAAGAAAGTTTCTTTTCCAAACTTACTCCTCCTAAGGTGCTCATGAAACCAAACGAAAACAAGAGCCAGAGAGCTTTCTCACATTTGAAATAATATTATTAAAAATAGCTTCATCAGCTGGACATGGGGATGCACACCTGTAATTCCAGCACTCTGAAGGTTGAAGATGAAGGATTGAGTGTTCAAGGCCAGCCTGGGCTACATAGCAAGACCTCATTTCAATAAATAAATAAAATAAATTACAAAGTCAAAATTCAAAAAATAAAATGAATAAAGATAAATTGAAATTTTTTTCACTACAAAGGTATTATTATGGCATATTTGGAACATAAAAGATATTCCTGAATAAATAAGCAAGAAAACACAAATGACCTGTTATCCTGCCAACACGAGGCAATGATGACTCAGACTTTGGAGTGCATTGCTCCAGCCTTTTGAACTTGTACTTCATTTGGTTGGTATCATTTTGATTATTATATGCTCTATTTTTTTTCTCCCCAGCACCAGAAACATCTTATGTTGCTAGTATTATTTTGCTACTTTATTTTAAGTGGTGAGTGATATTTATGAAGAGTTAGGGGATGGAAACACAAGGACACAATTTAAGTGTTCTGAGACAAAGATATTGTCAAATTTCTCTTCAGCAGTACCAGCATATTGGAATAACCACTTGAACTACATTTTACCCAAGAAGGGAAACTTAAACAATGATCTCATCTTATTGCTTTAATTTGTACTTTATGTGCTCATTAGCAATTTATCTTAGAAGTTGTAAATCCAGGGCTGGAGATATGGCTCAGTCAGCAAAGTGCTTGCCAGTTTGGATCCCCCAAATTCATGTAAATACTGGGAGAACCTGGCGCCCTGCCTGTAATGCCAGCATTAGGGGGGCAGAGATGGGCAATCCTGGGCCAAGCTAAAGTAGCTGAATTGTCAAGCTCTGGGTTCAATTGAGAGACCCTGCCTCCATAAATAAAGGGGAGAGTGACTGAGGAAGACATCAACATTGACCTCCAGCCTCCACATACATACATACATACATACATACATACATACATACATACACACACACATGCACACTCACATACATGTACCCCCACACATATGAACAGGTATACACGAGCACACCACATACACACACATACACACACACACGTACATACAAAAAATAAAATAACTGAGCTTGGTGGTACACACCTTTAATCCCAGTACTCGGGAAGCCAAGGTAAGCCGATTGCCATGAGTTTGAGGACAGGCTGAGACTACACAGTGAATTTCAGGTCAGCCTGGGATAGAGTGAGACTCTACCTCAAAACAAAACAAAACAAAAAACCCAAAAAACTCCCAACACAAAATAAAATAAAAATTATGAATTCATATTATTTGATCATTCTCACTAGTATACTAGGTTTTCTTTTTGGTGGGAATGTAAACTGGTACAGCCCTTGGAGAAATTAGTGTGGAGGTTCCTGAGGCAGATAAAATTAGATTTGCCATATGAACCAGTTATATAACTCCTTGACATATATCCTAAGGACTTTACACATTACTACACAGATACTTGCTCACCCATGTATAGTGTGGCTCTATTCACAATAGCTAGGAAACTGAACCAGCCTAGATGCCCATGAACTGATGAGTGGATAATAAACATGTGGAATCTTTACATAATGAAGATTTATTCAACTGTGAAGAACAATGAAGGAAACGGATGGGTCTAGAAAATATCATTCTAAGTGAGAAAGCCCAGGCTCAGAAAGTCACACACAACATGTTCTCTCTCATTTGTGGATCTTAGCTTCAAATGTTTACATTTGTATGTCAATTGGAATAAAAGTAGCAGAAGCCAAGAAGCAAGAAAAGGTACATAAGGGAGGGAAGGGAGGAGGGGGCTTAAGGAGAGGGTATAGTAGACATGGAAGTACAGAAGCAGAAGGCTGGGAGTGAAATGGTTTAAGCAGAGTCAGGGGAGGGGACAGAAGAGAAGAGGAAGTGGGAGGAGGGCTAATTAAAATTAAATGTTATGAATAAGTCATATGGAATACCAGCTTGTTTGTTTGTTAAATTATATATATATATATATTTAAATAAATAAAATAACATTTCAAGGGAGATTAAGAAGCTACCTTAATTTTTAAAAAATTGAGGTATAACTCAATATTATCATAAAAATCCAACTTTTAAGGTACATAATCCACTAGTTGGTAGTATGTCCAACAGTGGCCATCATCACCTGACTCCAGACCACTTCCCTCTCTCTACTAAGAAGGCACCATGCTCATTTATAGCCACTCCCCCTTCCCTGGCAACCACTGCTAATCTACTGCCTGTCTCTATGGACTTGTCTGCTCTGGACAGCTTATATAAACAGAATCATACAATACTTAGCATTATATTTGAAATACTTACTTATGTTGGGTAACATCATGTGTTTCAAAATAAAAATTAATAAGAATGCTACATAACCTTTTCTCCTTTCCTGTGGTTAGGAAGACCTTCCTTGGTCAGATATTATTTAAATACTTATTGTATTTTTCTTCTGGTATTTTCTATTTCATTTATTACATCCTAAATACATTTGTAATCTTGGACTTATTTATGTACTCTGCTATGTTTAATTTCTCTATTTTCTCATTCTCCCATTAGAACAATAAGTGTTTACATTAAACCACCTTTTTTGTTTAAGATTTGTTTAAATTTATTTTTTCCTCCTAAATTAACTTTAAGGTAATTTTATTAAAGAAAAACTTTGGGATTGTCATTGGTATTACTTCCTATTTGATTAGAACAGACTTAATCTCTTCACAATCCAAGTGTGGTAAAGAGAAAAAAAAATTCTATAATACTTTGGAGATCTGAATTTCTTTCAAGGGATGAGAAGCCCTCGTTTCAGGGGAACAGAAGTTTAATAATTTTTTTGGCTAAGCAAATTAAACCTCCCTGTCTAGAAGTGCTGAAAAGAGTAAGATGAAGAAGAGACAGAGACAATTTAATTTCTTTTAGTTAAAAAAGAACCAAGCTTCAGTTTCCAAAGGCTAGTGCTAGGAACGAAGGTTTATGTGATATTAGAGGCTGATGTGTTAAACAGGAGATACCAAGAGACATTAAGAGGAGATGGGGAGATGGCTCAGTGACTGGGGCACTTGTTTGCAAAGCCTGCCAAGCCTGGGGTTCGATTCCCCAGTATTTGCATAAAGCCAGACACAAGGTTGTGCATATATCTAGAGTTTCTTTGAAGTGGCAAGAGGCTCTAGTGTACCCATGATTGCTCTTGTTCTCTCTTTCTCTCTCTACAATACAATACAATACAATACAATACAATACAATACAATACAATACAATACAATACAATACAATACAATGGAAAAGATAATAAGAGGTAATGCCTCAAAATGCTGGCAGGTGAGGAGGCTGAAGGATAAAGATGAAGTGAGGAATGCCCCATGGAGGATGAGCCATGAACTTTCAGAAAAGCAAGAGATTTTTCCCCAATATGAGCTATTATTCAGTAATCAAAGAAACATCAGAGCCTGTCAATCCAGGAGGCTGAGGATCATTTGGTGACACAGAGATATACTAACTACAGGCACCATATGACTGACTACTTATTCAAAATTAATCTTTACTTAGGCCCTCCCATGGAGTTTTGCAGTGTTTTTTTTTACATTTAAGTTCTATAGTATTATAAAGTTAATTATTAGACATTTTATATTTTTTGCTACTAAAGATAGATCCTTGTTTCTATTTTATTTTTGAATTCCCTTCCTATGCAAAATGACTGAGGTCTGCATATTCATTTTGTGACCTAACTGAAGTCACATATTCTGAGGATGGTTTCTTAGTGGAGTCTCTTGGGCCTACTGTGTTACTTTGGATAGATGGTAAGCCACAATTAAATCATATCACTTTTTTTTTCCACTTTTTAACCATATAGGAAAAAACAGCTGCATTAGTATCATCCTTTTGGGAATAACTTAAAAGCTCCAAGGATAAAAATTCATTTCTGGAATGAAATCCCAAGAAAGTGAAGTTTTACAATGAAATGAATGAGTGAAAGAAAAACCACCTGAATACTATGTGAAATATATAGTCAGAGCTGGGCAAGGTAGCACATATCTATAATTCCAGCTCTTGGGAAATAGAAGCAGGAAGACTGGGAAGTTCAAAGTCATTTTTGGCTACATGGTGTGTTTGAGGTCAAATAGGCTGCATGAGATCCTGTTTAAACAAACAAACAAACAAATAAATAAGTGCTAAAATATAAAGAAAATAGGGGAGAAAGAAAAGAATGAAAAGAACTGAAACAAGCTTATGTGATTTATGGAGGAAGTTTCAAAACAGCAAATGATAAAGTATTGAGAAGGAGATAAGCGAGACAAAGAAAATGTGAATTTATTTGGAAAAAAATAAGAAAGTTTTCAAATCAAGATACAAATAGCCAGGACAGGACAGTGGAAGATTTCTAATCAGATTCAACCCAAATAAGACTACAACAAAGGCGTATTATAAATAGTCAAAAATTAAAGATGAAGACAGGATCCTGAAAGTGAGTGTAAAATGCTAAATCACATCTGTCACTGTCAGCCACACGCCACTGGGATGAATCTCCAAACCAGGCACAGTTTATGGGAGGAAATGATTTATTGTCCTCTTTCACAGGGAGAAAAACCCATCACAAACGCCACACACACCAGAACAGCAAATGGGCAGGAGGGCCAAAGAGCATTTCTTCTTTATATAGGGTTAGGGTGGGGTCTTGCAACCCTATCCCAGACTTAATGGTTTCCTGAGTCTCTGGAATTTCCTTCCTGCACTGGCCACACAGGAAAGGATGTTTACTTCTAGCTTCTTTGAGCTTCTTTACATCCTGCCCCTTGCTGAGAGGCTGCCTTCCTATAAACATCCTCAGAGACCCACCCAAGATAATTAAAAAGATCCAAGTTGACAACAAAACCTAACCATCACAACATCCAAGGGAATTGAAGGAAAAGTGGAATTCTCCATAGACTCGTTTATGGTAGCTAGAGTGGGATGCTACATATTCATGGTGGTGATGTAAGTAATCTGGGCTTGTCTGAAGGAAAAGCTAAAGATGAAAAAAAAGATAGAAGTGGGAAAAAAAGGAATGTAATTAGTAATATGAAATTAAGAAAGTACAAAACTCACTGGTAAAGGTGAATATATAGTGTGGCCTGGGGCTGAGGTAGGAGGATCATGAGTTTGACATTAGCTGAGGTTCCAGGATAACCTGAACTACATAGGAAGACCCTGACTCATCAAAGTAAGGGTTGGGGCTACAGCTCAGTAACAAAAAAGATAGTCAATTTCATAATGCTATAATAGCATTATATATTTATAGTATGAAGGTTGAAAGACAAAACTATTAAAATCAATAGCTATTGATAATTTGTTAAAGAATACACAATATAAAAAATGGAAACAAAGCCAGTATGGTGGCGCACACCTTTAATCCCAGCACTCAGGAGGCAAAGGTAGGAGGACTGCCAGGAGTTTGAGGCCACCCTGAGGCAACATAGTGAATTCCAGGTCTAGCAAGACCCTAACCTCGAAAAAGCAAAAGAAAAATAAAAAGGAAGATATAAATTATGAGACCAACATATAAAAGTATAATTTCTGTTTTTAAAATATTTATTTATTTATTTGCATAAGTATGTGTGTGGGTGGGCTAGGATATCTTTGCCACTGAAAATAAATGCCTGTCTGGTTTTACATGGGTTCCTAGGAAATCAAACCTGGGCTGGCAGGCTTTGTAAGCAAGTGCCTTCAACTACTAAGGCATCTCCCCAGCTCTCAAAGTGTAGTTTTTTTTTTCAACATTCAATCAAATGTAAGTTATAACCCAATTCAAAGAGCCTGTTAGAAGATGTCTTCTGTAAGCTTCATGGTAAACCCTCAGAAGATGCTCAGAGAATGGAGCAAGGAATCCAAGCACACCACCAGCAAATCAAGTCACGAGAGATAATAGCAAGGCAGGATGAAAGAACATGGCATGTCCAAAATAGGCAGGAAACAGTTTAACAAATGGCACTCATAAATCTGTGAAATAATAAGAAAGATATATGTTGGTCTCTTTCTTTAGTCCCTGACACAAAGCTTCTGAAACTCTTTTAACTTCTTGAAGGCTAGGACTGCTACAAAATCTTCCATTCCAGTGTTCTATCTCTGTATTCCCTGATTCCCTGAGTGAGAGGACTTTCTTTTGTTCCAAGGAGGGGTCTTCTGGTGAGATCTGGATAGAAGCTCGTCAACAAAGTATGATTTTAAGTTTGATATTTTCTGTCCCACTCTTGATTCCTCAGGGAGGGAAGAGTGGCCAATCAATCCTGTGTGATGAAACTTCCATAAACATTCTTGAACAATAGAGCTCCTTGGTGGACAACCACATGTGCATGTTGAAAAGGTGGCTTGTCCCAACTCCATGGGGGACAGAAGCTCCTCCACATGGGGCACTTCAACATATAAACAAACCATGAATATATCTGAAGAGAGAGACAGGATGGTGAATAATAGTAGTATCAGTATCATCACTTTCAGCCAGGGAAAGATGATAAAGACAGGAAATCAATAAAGGAAACATCAACTTAAGCTATGCTTTAGACCAAATAGAGTTGACAGACATACACAGTCCTACAGTGACAGAATACACATCACCGTCAAGCCCTCATGAAACCTTCTCCAGGACAGATCAGGTTAGGCCATAAAACAAGGGTTAATGATTCCATAATAACATTAAGGTAGAAATCAATAGCAGGAGGAATTTCAGAAGACAGTTACCATGGGCACCAGGTATTTGTCAAATATAAGCACGGATCTCAGAAAAGACATGACTTCACAATTTCAACTTACCCCAACCCTGTTGCAAGTATAACTAGAGAGAGGTCTCCAATTTTCAAGGACTCAGAAAGAAGCTGCTCCAGCACTTCATCTTTCTTTCATGCTCTCATGCTTTCCCTTTCACTGTGTGTGTGTGTGTGTGTGTGTGTGTGTGTGTGTGTGTGTGTGTGTGTGTGTGTGTATGTGTGTGTGTATCTTTTTGTGTGAACATGTGAAGGCCAGAGGAATGTTTGGTGCCCTCTTCTATCCGTTATCCATCTTACTTCCCTGAGACAGAGAGTCTCTCACTGAATGTAGAGCTCCCTGTTTTTCAGTTCAACTGGTTGAATAGGGAATCTCAGTGATTCTCCTGTCTCCACCTCCCCTTGGCACTGGGGTCACAAGTATGCATAACTAGGCCTAGCTTTTTACATGGGTGCTCAGGATTGAACTCAGGCGCTCATGCTTGCCCAGCAAGTGTCCTTACCCTCTGAGTCATCTCCCCAGCCCCTCACTTGTTTTCTAATGAATTCTGTCATGTTCCAACCAAGCACTTCGATGGTTAACCCCAGTCACCAGCTTGATTGGATCAGGAATCAAGTAAGAGACACACCTCTTGGGTGGGTCTGTGAGTATGCTTACAGAGAGGATTAACTGAGAGGTGAAGAGCCTCTCTCAGGCTGAAGAGCCCTTCCTGCAGCAAGAAACAGGTTCCAGGTTTTTGCCTGCAGCTACATTTGCTACCATCCTTTGCTGAAACCAGAGCCCAGCTTCTCCAGCTTTCCAACCAGCAGCTCTCAAGAAATCCTCCAGGCCATCAGTGCCCAACTGGGACTGCTAAGGCATCCAGCCTCATGGACTGAGCAGCTACTGGATTCTAAGTCTCTCTAGGATGCAACCAGCTGTTGTGGGATCACCAAGTTTCGTGTCAGCCCATCCATCCCCTTTGTCACATACATTCGTTCCATTGGTTCTGTTCCTCTAGAGAACCCTAATACAAGCACTGACTGCGTTCTGGCACATTGTGTCTCTCTTCTGAGCTTAAGATCCATAGGCAGGGCTGCTTTTGGCTGAGGACAGAGAGACCTGGGAAGACCTGGGATATTGTGCAAGCTCTCTAGGGCCTGGGCATCTTTTATTGTGAGCAATGAATTACGTCATGAAAGCTGTTACAAAGGTTTCTCTAACTCACAGCATAAATCATAAATGAATGCATGTGTCCACAGGGCTGGGTTTGGGCTATAATGGTATTTTTAGTCAAGTTTTTTTTATACAGTTGCTTTACATATTAACAGAGAACTCCTTCACTTCATGCAGAAACAGATGTGGTCTCTTATACAATAAACCACAAAGTACAATCACAGTGACTCTCACTTTGTGTCACTTATGGAAGCTTATGGGGAACAAACAGGGCTACAATAAACAGGCAGGTAGGAGGAGAAAGGACTGTTAGCAGGAAAATGGAGCTTTTCTTTAAAAAAAAAAAAGGAAAGAGAAGTTGGAAGTTCAAACATTTAGATAAAGTCTTTCTTCTGAAAAATATTGACAAATAAATTCACATGGATGAAGTCTACCAGCCTGATGGAGGAGGAACTCTGGATACAGAACCTGTAGGGTCTCATTCTCGCATTCCAGCACCATCTGGAGACAAGCAGTAAGAAGGGGAGTGGGATCCTCCAGGTGCCCGGGGCCTGGCGTCACCAGTGCTGTGTGCAAGAGAGGTGCAAGCACTCCATCTGCTAAGGATGAGCCTAAGGCAGTGGCTAAGGAAATGGCTCAGTGAAGAAAGTGCTTGCCATGCAACCATGGGACCAGAGTTTGGGCCCCCAGTATCCAAGTTAAAATGGACACTGTAGTGCTTGTCTGTAATCTGAGCACACCCACAGCAAGATGGGAGAATCCCCGGAAGCTAACACTGAACAACAAAGAGACCCTGCTTCACAAAAGGTGGAAGGCAAAGGACTGACACCCAAAGTTATCCTTTGACCTCCACTCACTCGCATGTGACCACCTCCCACCAAAGAGAAAGAGAAAAACTAAAGAAAATCCTACAAAAGGGAGTTAATTAATCCAAGTTCTACTGGAGGCAAAAAATGTGCCCTCAGTGCTCCTAGTTGGGGTGGTGGTGGCTGGCACCCACTTTCGTTGTTGAGAGCAGATCTGCTGCCCACAGCCATTGAAGTCAGCATGGGTACACAGAGTTCCAGGGGGCTGAGGCTTTTCTAGAATGACACAGACCTTCCTCTTCTGCTGTGAAAATGTATTAGAAGCATTTATCACACTTCAGGATACAGGACAGTGCTTGTGTGAGGCCAGGAATATGTATCACACTTCCTTTTTTATGGTTTTTGTGTTAAGGACTGAATATTGAGGTCAGCAAATGAAGTGATATTATAGAAATGCCAAATCCTAGAGGAATATGCACTGTCATTTGAAACACAGGGCTTATGAAAAAGATTATTTCTTATCCACAGTAAACTCATTCATTTTCTTTGTCCTTTTATAGAGCCTAAAAATTACCTCCAGAAATCGGATTTGGGGACCTAAAATTATGTATCTTTCCTTTGGGCAGTTAGGCATTTGTCTTTGAAATATGTGCTAATGTCTTTACAGTCAAAGGAAGACAAGGCCATACAAACTTACCAGAACATTGTGCATATGGAATGACCATTTAAACCCAGGAGGCATACTCTGAAGAGGCAATACATTGTAGTGTAAAATTATTCATATTGTGATAGTCAGTGGTCAATTTTAATTTTGACCAATAACCTCAAACTCTGTCTTTTATTCCCAAACCTGAGCATCTTTCATCCCACTTGAATGTGCATAAAAGATTCTTTAATCCTCAAAGTAGTATAAAGATAATTTTAATGTGTTCACACTTAATATTTCAAAACACATAATTTATCTCAATTGCTTCCATAGAGAGGTAATTTGTAGTATGTATAGCTGGAATCAAAATAAAAAGACCAACCCACGTGGGCAGGAATAGCATGGGCCAACATAAAACACACAGCCTTTACCTGCAGAGTTTGGGGAAAGTGCAGGCTAGTCCTGTGCAAAAGAGCTCCTTCTCATTGAAGAGGTCAGAAAACTTCAAGTACTTCTGACAACTCTCATTTTTTTATACCTTGTTCTGGAAAGCATGAATAAGGTAATGCATTTGACCTCATCTGTGAAGACCTTAAATAGCTTTAAATGATTATGTGCATAATTATACCTTACTCTGATGACCAGAGGGCTAGGAAAAATATCCAGAGCTTTTTCGATGGATGGTAAGAATCTATTTTTAAAACAGATTCCTAGGTCTTTCCCTCAGCATTAAAATACCCAGTTCCTAGGATGAGACAATTTAAAAATGGCTCCTGGGATTGCTGTTATGATAGGCACCCTTGGAAAGGGAAGTAAATGTCAGTGACGGCTGTGCTGCTGTAGGATCCCTAACTTGGTGTCAGAAAGTTCTTGAGCCATGTAAAATGCTGGACACGGCAGTGCATGCCTGCAATCCTAGGTGCTGGGGAGGCAGAGACAAGACACTGGCTAGCTAGTCTAGCTGAACTAGTGAGTGAGAGACTGTCTCAAAAACCCAAGGTTGGGCTGAAGAAACTTCTCAGTGGTTAAGGCACTTGCCTGCAAAGCCTAATGATCCAGGTTCGATTCCCCAGTGCCCACATAAAGCCAGATGCACAACGTGGAGTTCATTCGCAGTAGCTAAGGCCTCCCCCCTCTGACTTTCTCTGCTTGCAAATAAATAAATAAAGGGATTAAAAACACACAGGTGGAAAGAGATTGAGGAAGACAACTGGTACTGACCTCTGGCGTCCATGCACGCACGTGCACAAGCACATGGAGCATGCATTCATACATGTATATAACACACACACAGAGAATAGCAATGAATGAATACCGGAGCCACAGTGAGGCCAGGCCTACTTATTCTCTTTCCTGAAAGTGACGGTTTTATGAGAGGGAGGAAGTGGGATGATAAATGAAATCACATTTGCAAGTCGTATTCAAAATAGAAAAGAAGTGAGTCAGTGTTTCTTAAATATTTAGCTCCTCTGCCTCTCCTGCAGTGCCAGTTTTGAGCAGCACCAGCCTTGGTGATTTCTCGCTCCACCTCTGACTTTGCTAACCTTCTGCTACAGCTCCTACTCCTCCCCTCCAAGTGAGCATCATGGGGGAGGCAGAACAGATAGCACACTCTGAGTGGGAGAGGCAGCAGAGAACTGCCCTGGGGATACTGTACCCCTCCATGCCATGGGCTGGGAGAATTAGGGTGGGAGGTGCAGGGAGTGGGGGTGCAGCAGGGAGCCAGGAGAGAATCTCTGCCAACACAGAGCTAACTGCCAGTGTAGCAGGCACTGTGCGGGGACAGGGTCAGGAGCTGAGGATGACAACGAATGATACATAATCTGGAGGACAGAATGAACGTATTTTCTAAAAGATGCTGTGGCTCACACCTGGAATCCTAGCACTCAGAAGGCTGAGCAGGAGCATCATAAGTTTGAGGCCAGGCCTATTTAGTGACTTCCAGACCAGCCTCAGTGACAAAGTGAGACCCAGTCTCAAAAAGCAAATCAAAAGGGCTGAGGCTATAGTTCAGCAGTACTGCACATGCTTAGCATGCACAAGGTCCTGAGTTTAAACCCTAGGAACTACAAATAAGCCACAGGCTGTGGAGGTGGCTCAGTGGGTAAAGTACCTCCTCACAAGCATGAGGATCTGACTTCAATCCCCAGCACCCATGGACAATTGTTGGCCGTGGTGGCGTATGCCTGTGACCTCAGCACTGGATAGGCAGAGACAGGAAGATCCCTAAGGCTCCATAGCACGACTACTTTGAGCTCCAGGCCAATGAGACTCAAAAAGACTTCAAAAAGAGGTGATGACCTTCCTAAAGATAACACCAGAGGTTGATTTTTGGCCTCCAAACTCATGTATGCTCACAACATGCATATACACGTAAGTGAAAAACAAAACAACAAAAACCAGCCAGCTTTGCCTCAGCTGGCTGTGTTAGAGATCTAATATTATTGCTATTATAACAAATTAGAAAATGTTACCCTTCAGGACTGTCAGCATCCTTCTGTGTAAGACAGGTATAAGGCACGTGGTGGGGACCTGTTCTAAGACTTTACAGCACAGTAGAAGTACAACAAATGCGTGCTTGCCTTCGGAGAAATAAAGAGATCAGCAGGACAGGTGTTTCAAGGCTAAGAAGGATGTGGACAGGTGGAGATGGAAGGATGTAGAAGCACAGAGGCAGGAAGCTGAGCAACAGAAGGCTGTTGGAAAATCTCTCAATGGTGCAATTTAGGAGATCATGCAAATATCTTTCCAGCTTCTGAGAGAAAGTAGAGTCCAAGTTCCTACCTCCTGGGGGAGGTGGGATGCATGCAGGAGCTGTCAAGACTGATAGGGAAGCGGCAGGCAGTAGTTACAAAGCAGAAGGATGGGTGCTCACTTCCAAAAATCCACTCTTTCCAGACCAAATGTAATGAAATAAACACCTACAAAATGTGAGATGGTTGGATAGTCAGTCACTGTCCCCAAAGCCCAGGCAGCTAACAGAATAGATGCAGAATCGGAAGTTCCCATCAATGATTAAACGGCATTGGATGGCTACCACTAGGTGGTACTAAATCCTGCATTAGACCTAGTCTCAGACCCCCCTCCCCAGGCTGCTGACTGGGTAGACCAGTTCTCTTTCCTCAATACACTAACTTCATAATAACATGAATACCACACCAGTGGTTCCCTATGCATGGTCCTCAACTAGCAACACTAGAAATGCGTATTATCAGGCTCTAGCCAAACGCACTGAATCACAAACTCTGGAGGTGGGGCCCAGCAATCTGGGCTTCAACAAGTTCTCCAAAATACATGGTAACCCTCCACTTTATACTTGTGAATTTCTGTACCCCATTATTATGGTATGATAGGGTTTCACTATACAATTGTAACTTTAGACAAATCATTTTCATCTACAAAGTCAATAAAGGAGGAATAATGTAGGAGGAACAGGAGGACCTATCTTCAAACTTTTAACTGTTTTATACTGCAAGTTTACCGGTAGAGCAGGTGTTTACACGTCATTAAGTCAGACTGGTAGTGCTGGCATTCATGGCTCGTACTGAAAACATTTAGTGCAGTGTGCTGGAATTTCATGGCTAGAAGTATAACTCATTTTGCTGGTCCAATTTCTTAGCCTAGTAATGCTAATGTTCTTTTTTAAAAATAGATTCAATTGAATTACAAGTAAACCTGACAAGTAATTGGAGAAACAGATAATAGGGATGCCTTCGGAGGGGAAATGGGGGGTGAGATATACACAAAACAATCCAAAATTAGTACCACAGAATCCTTACTCTTAGACAGTAGGCTAAAAGATATAACCCTCCAAAGGAATATGGGAGTATCATCTGGTAAGAAGGGCCCTGGAGAGGGTGGGATGAAGCCTAATGCTAAAACATTTGGCTCTGGCTTGTAACTCCCAATAACAGAAATCGGTTACTACCCACATTGAGCTGTTGATTTGGAGAGATCTACATGGTCCCCAAAATAAGACAGGCTTCTGTCAAAGCACTTGTATACCCGTCTGAGGTAAATGGTAAGACTCTATTGCTGAAGACACCACAGGCTGCCAATGTGACATATAACATCGAGATCCAACTGGAATCTGGAAGGAAGCCAATTCCCAGATGGTTAGCCAGTATATTTCTGGAAAGCACTACAAGACATGCCAGGGGTGGTGGGCCACCAATATTGTGAGAAAGCAGGGAACATTGCTATACGGCAGCAACCAGCATGATAAGGTAGACACACCTGTGCAATAGTGGCACTCAACCTGGATGGAGAGTCAAAGGTTCGCTGATTGGCTAAGAGGTGGGTCAGTGGCAAGGAACCCACAGCTGGAACTGGGATCCAAGCCAAACTCCTATGGAGACCAAGATTCTGGACTCCAAGGGGAAGCTTCCATGGGCCTAAAGAGAGGCTACAGACATTACAGTCTTGCCAAATTGATAAATGCTTATCCCATTTGACCTATGCTGATCTCACTCTCCCTTGGAGAATATGTTTTTATTTTTCAGAGAGAAGCAAGAACCATGGATAACCTAATTCTACCAACAAGACCAGAGATGATAGCTGACTCCCTGGCAGATGAGCCACCCCTAACACATCAGCTAGGGCCCAGGTGAAACCACAGAGGACATGGAGAGATGAGCAAGAGTGCTGTTTCCACAGTGAGCCTCGACAACCTGAGCTAGGGGAAAGAAGACTGTGAATACTCAAAACATTCTAACAGAAATTTAGAAGCTAAAAGCACAACACTAAAGCAGACTTAAAACCCACCCACCATGGCTCAGGGAACTTTTTGGAAGAGGGGAAGGAAAAATTGCAAGAGTCATGGTGGGGGGGAATATCAAGAGGCATTATCTCTGTCACCCCCATACTGACTGCTGCTTGTACAACACAACACATAGCCCTCAACCCATGGAGTACACCAGCAATCCTACTGAGGAGGGACCGCAGTGGAATGGGGCCAGGGAGGATGGAAACAGTGGCACCAGCACATGATTTGTACATATAAAGTTTCTACTTAATAATAAAATTATTTTTTAATTAAATAAATAAAAATGTTTACTTCAGAGAAACAGAAAGCGGGAGAGAGGGAGGGATGGAGAGAGAGAGAGAGAGCAAAGGAGAAAGAGTTTTTGTATAGGCATGCCAGGGCCTCCTGCTACTGCAAACAAACTTCAAATGTGTGCACCCCTTTGTGCATCTGGCTTTATGTGGGAACTGAGGAAATCAAACCCAGGCCAATAGGATTTGCAAGCAAGCACCTTAAACCGCTGAACCATCTCTTCAGCCCATGCTAATGCTTTTTGTGTAATCCCCAATTAGGAGAGAGATTACCAACTTTATGGGAGAATTTTATGGGAGAACACTAACAAAATTATTACCATGTATTTCTTGTTTCTGTTGTGGTAGCACATAACCAATTTTAAAAAGGAATTAAAATTCTAAACACAGGCAGTTAGAATTGATTCAAACAATTAAATCCTACAACTACTTTCAAACAAACCTCTCATCCAGAACCTAAAGGACTTAACAGTGAACACTTCAAGGTAAATCATACATGTTTGCCACTCCTGCCTTGCAAATCAGTATGTGACACTCTGTGATCTATATGCTGTGAAAATAAACTACACTGCAAGGAAATCAGATGTGGGATGAGCCAAGTTAAAGGAATAAGCCAGCACAGGGGAGGCAGAGATAGGAGGAGGGAGGAACCCTAGGGCTCACTGACTAGCTAGTCTAGTTGAATCAGTGAGCTCTGGGTTTAGTGAGAGACCCTGTCTCAAACATTAAGGAGCAGACACCGAGTGTTGACCTCTGGCCTTCACATACTTCCCTAACACAACCTTGGTGATGTACTCTTATGATGGCCATTCTTCCTTATTGGCAGCACTTCTCAAATGGCGATGGCTCATGAGTCCTTGCCTCAGGATCTGTGCTGGAAAGATCTAAACCAAGATAGTGGCCTTCCTAACCTTCACTCCATCTTCACTCAGCCAGCCCTATGGATTATAGAAACTTTAATTCCTTATATTAAAATGCTCCCTATTTCTCATAGCTCGAGAGATGTAGCAGTTACTTGGGAGCTCCAGGTTCAGTGAGAGACTGTCTCTGGAAAATGAGGCAGAAGGGCCACAGAGGATATTCAATATCTTCCTCTGACTTCCACACACATGGGCACATAGCACATGCGTATGCACACACATGTGCATACAGCATGGCACACGCACACACACACGCACGCACGCACGCACGCGCGAATTACTTGCTTTGAATATATTCCTAGACGAAAACTGCCATGTTGAAAGAGGGCATAACCCATGGAAATTTATGATATATGTTGCTAAATTACTTTCCAAAAGGGATACATCAATCCATATGGCCATGGTATCCTTTGAAACCACATATTCTGGAAAGGACCAGTTTGTGTTTTTAATTATCCTGTTGAATGGTTTCCATTTTGACTAGCAATCTAATACAGGGCTGGTAGGTTCCAAGCTCCCAGGCTACAGGGTAATCAAAGGCTCTCATTCTTCTGCCCACTCAGAGAAGCAGCATACACCTACATCACAGGCTGCCAATCAAGACAGCCAGTATCATCTCCTGCAGAAAGAAATGCCCTGCTGCTCTGACTCAGGAAACAGAGACAGGAGGATGGGCAACACTGAGAACAAGGAGCCCATGAGGGCCCATGACCATCCAGCAGCTAAAAAGTGGCCTGAACCTGCAAAGGGAGAGTGAACAGTAAGGGGCCTCTTCACCCTTCCAGTTTGGTCTCACAAAAATGAAGCTGGGTCAGTTCTATTTCAAAGCTCTAGGGCCTTTGTGGTCTGGAAGAGACTGAGCATGTACGAGAGGCTGCTGAAAGCTCAGCTCTAAATGAGACATCTGTATCAGGCTCAGGGGACATCGTGAAAGAGGGGGCAGAAAGAATATAACAGCCAGAGGGTGGGAGGAGGACTTTGGGATACATATTTATGATCCTATTCTAAAATAGTATTAAACAAGTTATAATTTCTTTTAAAATATTTTTATTTATTTATTTGAGAGAGAAAGAATGAGGCAGAGATAGAGACTATGGGCACACCAGGACCTTCTGCCACTGCAAAAAAACTTTAGATCCATGTGCCACTTTGTGCATTTGGATTTATGTGGGTACTGGGGAATCTACCCAGGACATAAGGCTTTGCAAGTCAGCATCTTGAAATGCTGAGATACCTCTCCAGCCCAAAGTTACAATTTCTTGAGACTGAATTTATAACTGGGAAGGAAATCTATTAGCATAAGAAAACTTCTCTACATTAGAATGAGTTGATTTCCAACCCATGCTCTGTCTCACACACTGGGCATGATCTCTGGCCAGTTGACATGGGAGAAACTTGGGCAAGTAAACTGACAACCTTATGACTGGAAATTAAAGAAAATATGAGGCTTTATCAATGCTGAAAAGTTTAAACATTAAGAAATTTGATTTTTAAAAACGACAGTAATAAAGGAAACATGTTTGTCTCATTGTCAAGTCTGGAAAAAGTCTGGCCATCAGAAATGAGACGTAATTTGGAAAATTATGATTGAAAAATTTCCAAAAACTTCCCACAATAAAACTGAGGCTAAATTATAAGTTGGTAAGATTTAAGAAGGTTCCTATGATTCCTAAGCATTTGTATTTCATTAAACCTTATAACTATGAAGTTATTCAGCTAATGCTTATATTTAATATTTAATGGGTTGGAATAACAATAAACTCAATTTTATATAAAAATTCTAGTTACATAATGAAGCATGACCATCTCTTTGTTCCAACTGGTCAGCAATCTGAGAAACAGACCTGCAACTACAATTAAGACCCAACTAACTATTTACCTGGGTACCATGTTGCAATTCTAGATAAAAATAAAGGAAATGTATATTTATTATCCAGTACTGTAGATGACACCCAGTAATACTTGTGGTGTGGATTCCAGAAAGACTATCTCCTTGAATTTTCACCTTTTTGAATTTTTTCCTTCTTTAATTTTCTGCGAACACACACATACATGCAAGCATAAGCTTCCTTTTCAAGAACTCATACTGGCTTCCTTTTACCTAATACATCAAATTTTCTAAGCATGGCTTATTTACGTTTTATTGCTTTCCAATACATTCTTTTTCCTTGTCAAGCATTGTTTCCTTCCTTCCATGCCCACTGACTTGTAAGCCTCTTGCAGCTCTCTTCCACTTCAGTGTTAATCCTATACAGGAAATATTCTCTTTCCTTCCCTCTGGAAATTCAAACATGCTTTGTCTCTACTGGAAACCGGATTGAGAGATGTGGAAAAAACCCCTTATCTCCTCCATTCCAGTTACTTCTACTCAAGCAAAGCCTCTGGCTGTGGACACCTTCTGGGGTTTTCCACAGGACTGTTGGGTAACCTCAGAGAAGCCAAACCTCCATGTGGCCAAATTAAGATTTACACACTAGTTTCATACATATTTCAGCTATTTCCCTCTTTAAAAATTTTTTCTCTTTTTTAAAAAATATTTATTTGTAGGCAGAGAGAGAACAGAAGAGAGACAGAGAGAATGGGCACGGTAGGGCCTTTGACCTCTGCAAACAAACTCCAGATGCATGCGCCACTTTGTGCATCTTCCTTTCCATGGGTACTAGGGAACTGAACCCGGGTTGTTAGGCTTTGCAGTCAAGCGCTTTAACCACTGACCCACCTCTCCAGGTCCTTACTCCTTTATTTTGGTAGTAAAGTGGAAACCCTCTCCCTCTGCATACTTCCAGGCAAGTCTCTCTCATGGCCTCCTCATGTGGCCTACTATATGTCCAATCATTGTTTCTTTGGTTGTCAGAGCTTGTTCAGCCTTGGCCATGGGCACATTCCCAGTGCAGAGATCTCATCAGAACAGCCAGCAGGAAAGAGGAGAGAGCTGGGTAGAATGGGGGTGGGGGCAGGGGATAAGGGCAGGAACAGGAAAGGAACATGACTTGAAAGCCAGGTGAGAGGTGGGCTGCTCAGGCATGCAGGTCACCACCACAGGGATACTCCAGTGGACTGGGCCTATCACCAATAGGGGTTTTAAATAACAGCAAGGCAGTCTCCTGATTATACCTATTAGTTCCTTCCCAGCAGGCCTGAGGCCAATAGCTGGCAGCTCTCACAGTCTCCTACTGTTTTTCCTATTTCCTGTCTCTTCATTTCTAAAAATTCAAATCTGATTCCTACAGGACCACACCTGAAATTCTCCAGGGGCTCGCCATTAGACAGTGACCACTTTGAAGCTTGAAGTGGAAGGAAACTTGAATAGCCAGGGCACAGTTAGCAGAAGGGATCAGTTCTTGGCAGGGTGGTGATGGAGGTGACATCATCACCTAAGTTTCAGGGTGTGGTGATATCAAGCAGAGTGGTGACTCATCCTCGCTGGCCTGCAGCATGTGAGTGGCAAATATGCTGTACAGTTTCACCCACTGCTGCTTTGTGACTGGTTGTCAGCACAGCACATATCAGCCTGACAGACTCAGTGACTGTATTTCAGCTGGGTATGGTAGCTCACACCTCTAATCCCAGCATTCAGGAGGCTGAGGTAGGAGGAGTACAGTGAGGTTGAGGCCAGCCTGGGAGTGAGTTGCAGTTAAGCCCTGGCCAAAGCCTCAAAAAAAGGGTATTTCTATTTCACACTAAAGCATCAAAAGTATGTTTAATAAACAGAGTGAAGGGTAGGAAAGCAAATCAATGGATTTAACATCTAGTTCTGTTTTGTAGGAATCTGTGCTTTGTTAAAACTGCTTCTTGGCCTGGAGTGATGGCTCATGGTTACAGAGCTTGCCAGCAGAGCCTATTAACCTGAGTTTGATTTTCCAGGACCCAGGTAAAAGCCAGACACACAAAGTGATGCATGCATCTGGAGTTCATTTGCAGTGGGTAGAGGCCCTGGCATGCCCATTCACTTTCTCTTTCTCTCCTTAAAAGTAAATAAAAATAAAAAAAACAAACAATTTGTCTTATTTTATCTCTTCTCACACATTTTTTTCCTAAAAGAACCATTTCTACATGGCTACCTTACCAAGAGAAACTCCCAACTCGAGTTCAGTGAAACTTCTCAAATGTGCATGTGACCACTTCTTCCAATTAATTTTAATGAAAAATGACTGTAAGTTTTACTACTAAGAATAAACATGAACCAGATTGGTGCTGTTTGGACTCCTTTTCTCTTTGAAAAGAACTGTTTGCTTGAAACCCGCTCCTTCAATATCTCTAACAAGAGTCCTAACATATCAGGCACCAATGGCCTCAGACAATGTGAGGTTTTGGTTTAGATCCTCATACAAAAGAGACCAACACCCACTGTGAGCTAATGCTGGTCTTTATTCACAAGATCCAGGAAGAAAACCTATACTAGTCTCTGCCTGCTTGATGCTGGTAGCACAATCCCCAGTGCTCAGTGTGACAAGCATATGTCAGGTCACTTCATGACCCAGTCTCTTCCCTGCACTGAAGAGATATGGAAGCCTGGCATGGTGGTACATGCCTGCAATCTCAGCACATGGGAGTCAGAAGCAGAAGGAGCAGGAGTTCAAGGTCTGCCTGGACTACATGGGACCCTTTACAAGAGAGAAAGAGAGAGCGAGAGCGAGAGCGAGAGCGAGAGCGAGAGCGAGAGCGAGAGCGAGAGCGAGAGAGAGAGAGAGAGAGAGAGAGAGAGAGAGAGCGCTGTTGGCATTAAAAATTGTAGCACAGAGATGGCAAATGATTTCTCCACAGCAAGACTTACAGGGAAGCTGTTCCAGGATAAAAGTACCCTGACTGATTTAAAAACGTTAAGGACAAAAGGGAGGCCACTGACTTAGCAGCATCAAATACAGGATAATTTAATTAGCTCCTCCTGCCTTCCTCCATTTCTAAGGGTCTGGCAACATTCCTGGAAGTTCCAAAAATGAAATATTCTTCTACCCTTGAGATGTCTCTGGAATAAAAACAAGGTCATGTTATTGGCATGGAAATGATATCTTGCATGATCTGAGTATTTCTTGCCCTGATGTAAATAAAACCAGGGCTGACATATTAAAAGTCCTAAAGGCCTTCACCCTGGACATTAGCCATGGCCCGGATGCTCTAACAAAACCCTGTTAGCAGAGGTCATGTGCACATTCACAAAATTGCTACCCTTAAGACTAGAGTAAAAATAATCTGCTTTTCATGAGATGTCAAGTTAAAAGTTGAGGTCTCTGTTGCCATGGAGATAGATTTCTCTTGTAGTGATGGCCTTTCCTGGCAAATGGGAGTCAGCACTATGATCAATGTGAAAGCAGTATTTCATTTTTTTCTACATCTCTCTTGGGGTGCAGGATTCCAAGCCAGAGAACATGGAACTGTAACTGATGGGCCCAAAATGTCCACATGCAGAACTTCTCCTGTGAGCAGTTACATACCCAATAGAGATGCCAATGTAAGCCTCCACCATGTCTTGCTGCAGGATGTGTGAAATACTTGGGCAATCAAGCCAAGATCTCTTGTGCATAATATGCAATCCCTGGCTCCTATCAGTTCCTTGACAATATGTTTCTCTAATTTTCTTTCTTTTTTTTTTTGGCCTCTTTTAATTTTAGAGTCTTTCGTGTGTCTGCATGGGCTCCTTGATCAAGACACAATTTGAGTTTCGAATTCCTTACACTTCAAATGCTGGGATAAAGTTGGGGGATTAATCTTTTTGGAACACTATGTTTCAAGTTGTATCAAGTCAAGTTCTGTTACTAGACATCGTGGTGACACTTAATCCTACTATCATGTTGAAATATCTCTGGCCTTTTTCTTTTTATCATTTGGTCTACTGATAATTTAGCTACTTGAAGGCCCTAGAATTCTCTCCTTTTTTCTAAAGAGGAACAGCTTGCTGGAGAGTTTGAATCCTTCGATGTTTTGCTTAGTAGAATAAATGAATGAATGCTATCCCTGTGACTTCCATCTCAGCATATATGGAAAAATATAATTCTACTTAAAATACGATGGTTAAAACAGTGTCTCTGTTTATACATGTTTTCTTTTCTTTCTAAGTCATCTTGCAGAGAAGACCACGTGAGAGATGATGCATCTCTGCATCCATAGGACATAGGACTAGGACCGCAGGCACAGGTACAGATAGCAAGAGGGAAGGGAACACAGGCTTAGTCAGTGCTTGGAGCTCAGCAAACACTTCAGCTCCCTAGCACTGGGCTCCAAGCAATGGCCTGGCCTGGGAGACCTAGACATCCTTAGCTTACAAGGTGCATGAAGAGAGAATCCAGCAGAGGGATGCTGAGACCTACAGTATGAATGAATATGGAGCCCTTAAGTAAGACTGTGTGGGACAGGATGCTTCTCCAAACTTATTTCCTGCCAATCTACACAGGGCCAGAATGAATAGTAAATAATTATCATGTCAAACCACTGAGATTTTAGCTTTCTAAAACGTATTTTTTATATTTTTAAAAAATAGTTTATTTATTTATTTGTAAGGAGAGAGAAACAGAAAGAGAGCAAGTGAGCGAGAGAGAGAGAAAGAAAGAGAGAGCGAGAGAGAAGAGAAAAAAGAGAGAAAATAGAGAAGAGAGAATGAATTGAACAGCCAGGGCTTCCAGACACTTCAAGTGAACTCCAGATGTATGTGCCCTTTTATGCATCTGGCTTTACAATGGTCCTAGTTAATCAAACTGATGTCATTAGGCTCTGCAGGCAAGTGCCTTAACTGCTGAGCCACCTCTCCAGCCTCTTAAAAATAACTTTTACTATGAGCTTTAATATATGGATATACTGCAAACTGGTCACTTTCCCATAAAGTTATCTTCTCATGTCCCCAATCCACTGAGGGTCCTCCTCAGGAAGGTGATCGGTAATCACTGTGGGGTCATGAATGCTGCAAAAGTAACTAGTAGTACATATCAAGACTAAAACAGGAAGCTAAATGGGTTCTGAAATATGGTTCCTTCTTAAGAAGCCAAGCAGTGTACTAAACAAATCCTAACTAATTCAGGATTTTAAGTACCATGTGGGAGTGACACTGTTTATTAACCTTTTGAGTTTAAGGGTCAGGAAACAATATTTTTAATATGACAAAAGTGGAATTTGGGCTGGAGAGATGGCTGAGCTGTTAAAGGCACTTGCTTATAAAGCCTGATAGCCCTGGTAAGGACAGAGGCACTAAGTGGCACATGCATCTGGAGTTTGCAGTGTTGGGAGTCCCAGGTATGTCCATGCTCACTTTCTCTGTATGCCCCTTTTTTTCCCTCTCTCTCTCAAATAAATAAATAAAATACTTTTTAAAAAGTGGAATTTGGGCCAGGAAGACCGGGCTGAGTACTAGGATATCAAGGATCCCTTGCCACAAGGACTAATACAGACAGCCCACGGAGGAGGATATCCAACTGATCAGGGATAGGGAGGGGGGGAATTGGGGAATTCGGGATAACAACACATTGTTTGCCCACTAAATAATGTAACTCATTATGGACAATAAATATATATTAAAAAAGTGGAATTTGTGGCCAAAAATAAATAAAAATTCTTTCAACTCACTTCATTACATATTCCATTCCTGTAATAAAAGGAGCAGAGTAAATAGGACCTAATATATATCATCTTTGAAAGCTGGACCCTGCAAATATCATTTCAGAGTAGGATAGGGAGAACAAGAGAGGAAAGAGGAAGTTATAGTATCTCATCTCTTTTGAATTATTCACTCATTATTTATATGAGATTATCTTACTACAACAGTACTTTTCATTTTGAAAATGTGTAATGTGCAGATTTGCTGGTTCAATGGAAAAGGTTTCCAAGAAAATTAAATGTCAGGGATGCTTAGCTTATTGGTTTTGTTCTCTATAAATTCCATTTTTAATTCAGCTTTGAATAATAATATTTCTTGGTGTCAATGTGACAAATTAACTTCCATCTTAATGGGGTGTGAAAATTGAGAAAAGAAATGAAGACTAGTTCTGGCTCTCATTCTAACAGGACAGGAACAGAATGAAGTTCAATGACAGCCTTCTATGACTCTGGGGAAGTAGCACCTGATGTGGTGTGTGTGTGTGTGTGTGTGTGTGTGTGTGTGTGTGTGTGTGTGTGTGTGTACACACGCCTGTGATGCACTTGTGCAGCAGCCTACTGTTTTTTCCTGTCTTTTCACTTTTCTAACAACTGATGTCTCATCCACATAAACCCTACAGGAAGTCAGAAAGACACTTAACAGTGAGTGGGAACCTGGAAGCCAGTCAGGTTGTGTCCTTAATGCTAATGAGACAGTGACAACCTTGGTCACAAGAATCCAGAAGTTTTACTTCCTATCTTTCAACCTTGCAGAAGGTTTGCCTACTACCATTCTATTACATAACTTCCTATTCAAGATTTCTAAACAGTGGCGTTGGTAGTAGTAATGGTAAAGAAGTTCAGGTGTAGATGTAGGATTTCATCAACCAAGACTTCACAGTTTCAATTATTCCTTCATATAGATTATAATACAACAAAAAGTTGAGTGTATGTTCCAGGCTTTCTGATATAAAACTCAAATTGATATTATCTGAATATGCAGAGCACAAATAAACATGTAGCTCAAAATTCTTTCCTAGTAGGATAAAAGAATATCACAATTATGAAGGGCTTAGCATCAAATATAGCGCAATTCCTTTACATTACAGTATGAGAAGACAGGCTTGAAAAATATAAATGTTTTACCCAAGATCTGAGTCTCTGATATGATTGACCAATGTAAATTGACAGGATATATACATTCACATACATATTCACACACATACAGGGGAGGGAGAGGAGAAATGATATACACTAATTTGCATGTTTAGCCCTCAGATGTCTGGAAGCAGAATGATGATACTTAAAATATCATACTCTTAATGCATGTACCATGCATCACAATTACTCCTAAGGACTTGAAACCTAGGATTAGAAAAGCTTTTGCCAAAGATTTATCAAGAGGAAATTTGGATTGAGGATTAAGGATTTTTGGATTAAGGATTATTTCCTTATATGCTCTTTCCAGGGATAACAGCAAAAATCAGTGAAGGACACATTTTCCTGAGATTTGTCACATTATGTCTCAAACTGACTTTTGTTTCTACTTACAAGTAAAATGGGCCAGTTTTAAAACTAGGTTCTAGTTTCTAAATCTTTTCAGGACATTAGATATCAACTCCAGGGGCTGGAGAGATGGCTCGGCCGTTAAGGTGCTAGCTTGAGAAACCTAACAACTGGAGTTTGATTCCCCAGGACCCATATAAGGCCAGATGCATGAAGTGGCAGATATCAACTCCAGCCCAGTGATTGAGAGTCAGACTTTTACAATCATTTTACATTTCATAGCTCCACAGGCATAGTTCAGAGTTAGGGCGTGTGATGATTAGGTTTTATTGTCAACTTGGATCTTTTTAATTATCTTGGATGGGTCTCTGAGGATGTTTACAGGAAGGCAGCCTCTCAGCAAGGGGCAGGATGTAAAGAAGCTCAAAGAAGCTGGAAGTAAACATCCTTTCCTGTGTGGGCCATGCAGGAAGGAAATTCCAGAGACTCAGGAAGCCATTAAGTCTGGGATAGGGTTGCAAGACCCCACCCTAAGGCTATATAAAGGAAAAGAAATTCTCTTTGACTCTGCCTGTTCCCTGTTCTGTGTGTGTGATGTTGGTGATGGGTTTTCTCTCTGAAAGAGGGCCAGCCTCTTTTGGTGTTCTGGAACTTCCCCTCAATCTGTAGTTTCAACAAAATACTTTCCTCCCCGAAATTGTGCCTGGTTTGAAAATTCATCCCAGCAGCGTGTGGCTGACTACGACAGGTTGGTTACATATACATTACAAGCTGTGTTTGGAATAGGAATACAAAGTAGTTTGTGGCAATAAGTTAAGTAAGGGCGCTAGAGAGATGATTCAGGCAGCCTGACTGCATAGGTTCGATTTCCCCAAGGCACAAAGTGGCAAATGCATCTGGAGTTTATCTTCAGTAGTAGGAGGCCCTGGCACGTCAATAATATTTATTCTCTCTCTCCCTCTCAAATAAATAAATGAATAAAATTTTTAAAATAGTTAAAATTCAAGAATGTGTTACAAATGGATCATAAGTAGTAAGCAATACTGTGAATCCACCCTTAAGAGTTCCAGTGAAGAGAGGGCTACTGGCTCTAGAGAAAACAAGATGAACAAAAAGCTCAACAAAAAGTTGTTCCTTCCCTTGATCACCTAGCCAGGAAAGAAGGGACTGTGGCCTTGGGTTGATTACAAGTGTAAAAGCCTTCATCTTGTTGGAGCAACTTAGTTATTATTGGGTATACATTCTCTAATAGTGGAAGAACTCAACAGCCATGCGTGAAGTTCTTCCTGCTCCATGGTCTTCAGGAGAGGACCTCTAGGATTTTTGGTTCTGCCAACCAGGAAGTGAATACTCTTAGGCACAATGCCAAAGAAGCACCTTCCAACTGTTGAGAGGAATTAGGAGGAAGACCCCTCCCACAAGTAGAGAGGGCATGGCCTCACACAGTGACCTCATGTCATGCTATTGAGGACACTCCCAGGCCAGAGCCTTGCCACTCCCCCCCAGCAAAGAAATTTTTAAAAGTCCTGACTTGAACTTGGGACACGTGCTTTTTTTCCTGTCTGAACTGCTGGGCTGGAGACACGTGGTACCAGGCCGGTGAGTTGTACCCGGTGCCAAGATCAGAGAGGAGGAGGAAGGAAATTTCTCTTTAGCATATGTGCTATTTTCCATTTTTCTCCACTTTTTGGGGTAATTTGGTGTACTTTTAATGATGATTTATGAACTCAAGGGTGACAGACAGGTTTTGCCCAGGATGTCTCCACTGGTCTTCCTTGTCTCCGAATCTGTTTCCATCCATTTGATTGCATAGCTACATATACTGCAATTATATGCAAGAAGAATGAAGAGAAAGGGCTAGTATATGAACATTCAACTAAATTCTTTGGAGAGACTTGGTTAAGGCAAGGTTATTTTTTAAACAAATAGGTATCAAGGCAACTATAATTTTTTTCTTTAGCTGTAGAAATCTAAGATTCTACACTGTGATGGTTAGCTTTTATTGTCAACTTGATCTTTTTAATTATCTTGGGTGGTTCTCTGAGGATGTTTACAGGAAGGCAGCCTCTCAATAGGGGGCAGGATGTAAGGAAGCTCAGGAGAGCTAGAAGTAAACATCCCTTCCTATGTGGGCAGTGTAGAAAGGAAATTCCAGAGACTCAGGAAGCCATTAAGTCTGGGATGGGGTTACAAGACCTCACCCTAAGGCTATATAAAGGAGAAGGAAATTTCTCTCCCTTAGCCCCCTGCCTGTTTGCTGTTTGCTTGTGTGTGGTATTGGTGATGGGTTTTTCTCTCTTTGACCTGTGAATGGGGGCCAGCCTCTTTCACTGTTATAGAACTTCCCCTGGATCTGTAGCTTCAATAAATCCTTTCCTCCCATAAACCGTGTCTGGTTTTGAGATTCATCCCAGTGGTGTGTGGCTAACTACGATATACATTCAATTTTTTTTTGCAAGTATATTAAGGAGTTCTTTACCCAGTAAAGAAAATACAGCTCGAGACTGATACACTATAAGGATGATTTATACAAGAAAGAAGTAGAACCCTTAATTGGAACACCAACATGCAAAGGAAAGGTCTTGGCCTTCCCTGCATTAAAAGATTTCTGTACTAAAAGATTGCTAATGTGAATTTAAATTAAATTAAAATAAAATGTTTAAGCTATATATGTGTATATAAATTATTTATGAGTCTGTCTTAAATACTTTTTGAAAAATTGGTTCTGATCACATCTGATGTAATAGTTTTTACTGTAACTAAATATCCATTCCAATTTAAAATTTTGTCCAATGGGATCAATGAAACAGTTGCTTAGAAAACTTTCAGACTTTTTAATAGCTTCCTCTCTTCCTATCATGTGAAAGTCCTCCAGTGCTTGGAGGGGCATAGAGAATCAGATACTGTACCAGTCCTTTAAGACATAATGCCTGGCATCTCTCAGTATTCAGAAATGTCTCCTACTTCCTTGCCACCATAGCTGACCCCGCTCCCGCTGGTCTCTGATGGTGATGTACCAGGCTGGCCACTTCTTTCTCTTCTAGCCCTATTCCTTGGCAGGTGGCCATCTCCCCTTGATGGTTTAGCAATCCCTCAGCCTATGCTGGCTGAAGGCTCGAGTCTGTGCCACACACCATTTAATAGCTGCCCAAAGGTCTACCCCCAAATCTATTGCTTTTGCTCATGTTGCTTCATAACTGCTGCTATATGCACTGGCTGGGAGGCCTCAGCCTGACACTCATTGAGAGCAGGGCAGAATCCCATGCCTGCCAGGTTTAGGTACATGCCTGTCTACAACATCAAAGTTAACAGAGAATTATAGAAATGACACTGTGCCCTTTTTTGCCTTCTATTCTCTTTCCATTTTCTTCATTCCATCTTTACCCTGGCTAGGCTGACTAATCCAAGCTTATTTCCTTTATAAGGAGCATATAAAGAATTAAAAGGACTCCTCACTGCCACTATCTTGACAGTTTCCTACATTGAAGCAGAGAGAATCATGGGCCCCCAGAATAAGACAAGACGCCATGGGGTAGGGGTACTCAGTTTAATAACGTTTGTTTTCATTCATCATTACTTATGAATAAAGAGTAAGAGTTCAAATCTTTCCAATGAATACTTTAATTATGATTATAGGCTCCTCTACCTACAGCTCAAGATTGACAAGGACTTTGGAGGGGGTCACCAAAAGGATAGGTGGACAATCCATACCTCAACAAGGGAGGAATGAGGTTTGCTGACTGGAAAAGTTTCCCTAGGGCATAACAGGCTAATGAACACAAAATGCAGTGAGTATGAGTCTATATAAGCATAAAAATATAGAAGGAAAAGTACATTATCATGAACATTCAAGCCAGGGGACATAAAAAAATCTCAATACAACACCACCATATGTGTTCCTAATGACTCTGAGTCTCCTGGGATACCCTTCTCATGTTTTGCTGATGCTCAGATGTAACCAATCATAAATCCACACTTGAATTTCAGGCTGTTTTCTCCAAAGGGTGATACCCAGCAGGTATTCTGAAAGAACCTGCCCACGCTTATACTCAGAGAAGCTCTCTGGGAAGAAATCAAACTCAGGCATTTTCCTTAAAAAAAGCAAAAATATCATCTTTTATATTCTACTCTCCCCATCTGTTTTAAAGGGAAAATTTAACCTTCCCTGCCCTCATTGCAGTCTGGTTACTGCATCATCCTCTGGGAAGAAAGGACTCTGCCACCATTAAAGTCAGAATGGAAAGCCAGCATGCAGAAACGATCAGACCTTGACTTATGTGACAGATAAGTGACAGCTGGATGGTGGATCAAGCCATGCAATGCAGGGTTACCCAGAGCGGGCAACACCTACAGGATGGACTGCTGGACTGGAGACTCAAGATTGGGGATTTAGTCACACTCTATTACCAAAGGCGTTCTTGAGTGCATGTGCGTGCACACACACACACACACACACACACACACACACACACACACACGCGCGCGCGCGCGCGCGCTCATAGGATCTGTGTCTTGATTGTTCTGTGCAAAGAGGAATCTCTGAACATTTCAATTTATTAATACCAACCATGTTAAGATTCTCAGGGCCTAACACAGAAATACTGAAGTTTAATTCTGATCACTGCCAAGCTATATTGTAACAGAATTTCTCTAAACTAGAGTTAGCTAACTTTAAGTTGGATAATGGGTTAATTCCTATTCCAATTACCATAGTTCAATGTTCCAATAGTGAGAATGAATAACCTCCCATCTGTCGAATCGAAATTTATGTTCTGGATTTGATCAGAGGAAGGTAATATTCTTAGAACACAGTCATATTTCCATATTTAAAAAAATATTTTTCTTTATTTATTTGTAAGCAGGGAGAAACAGAGAGACAGAGAGTGAATGGGTGTGCTAGGGCCTCCTGCCACTGCAAAGGAATTCCAGATGCATGTACCCCTTTGTGCAACTGGCCTTACATGGGTACTGGGGAACTGACCTCAGGTCCTTAGGTTTTGTGGGCAAGTGCCTTAACTGCTGAGCAATTTCTCTAGCCCCCATGTTTCCATATTTTTTGAAAGCTGAGCCATTTCCCCAACTCCAATATTTTTAGGGGGGAAATTCTTCTAGGTTCCATTTAATTGTGCCTGATGATATTTCTCTCTCTGCAATGAAGTCTCTTTATAATAGGACAATATTTGGGTCCAAAAAAGGGACTATTAGAGATGAAGAACTGACCTAAACTTTGCTGTGACTTCAGAAACAATGTGAATTTTGTCCTCACGAGACAGAACTGAGGAAGAAAGCTGTCAGCTAGAGAGAAATTAAACACACATTTCCTGATATATAAAAGAAGTCCAGGGCAGCTGTAGGAGTAATAAGTTCCAGAGTTACTTCTGGAGAAAACTTTGTTCTTTTCCTGTGGTGAAAAGAAATAAACCTGGAGTGATGGGTACAGGAAGGCCTGTTCGGGCCAGGAATTCTGATCACAGATGAGTCTCCTTTATACCTGCCTTGACTCTGGCTCCATCCACACCTATGGCTTCCTAGCTTAATGAGCCAACAAGACTGGCGATAGCTTTCAAGTATACAATTTATCTAATGTGGGTTGTCTTTATCTGACAACTAGAAGGGTAATTAATTCTCCAAAGAAATCAAGAAGGGTAGCGAGAGTGCTCAGCAATTAAAGGCACTTTGTTGCAAAGCCCAATACCCCAGGTTTACTTCAGAACCCATGTAAAGCCAGATGCACAAAGTAACACATGCATCTGGAGTTTCTGTGCAGCAATAAGAAGATGTGGCATGCTTATTCTCTCTCTCATACATACACACACACAAATGAATAAATAAAAATATTTTAAAAATGAAATCCAGTGCTTTTTTTGTTTAAGTGTATTTTTTGGATAAAACTGCCACACATTTTTATTTCACACAAGACCTTCATAGCACGATCACAACAAAAATCGTTTTAAAAACAATCTACCTCAGAGCTCTTTTCTTTATAAGCTGGATGGCACCTATCATGTCATTATTGTCTAATTCTACCAGATCTTCTTTCATTAACATCTACCTGTATATTTAAATACTTTTCCAGCACCACTTGTTATGACTTCTTCATGAGCTAGAAGCAACAGGACAGGATACTGCTTGCAAGCAGTACTCTGGAGTTAAGTCACCGAACATACACTCTTGGTCCTGTTATTTGTAAGCTAGGTGCCTTTGGGAAAATAACTCTTTTTAAAATGGGAAAATGGAGATAACTGTATTTCACAGGGTAACTGTGTTACTGAAATAAGAGCTGGCTGTGTTCTACTGCCCATGCTGAGAGTTTGATCAAGGTTGAATTTAATTAATGGACTGACATGTTTGGCTAACAACATGGAACTAAGAATTTTACGATTTTAGGTTGGAAAAAAATCAAAGCAAGTTTAACTTACTGGCACAGACTGGCTTTAGGTTACTGAAGCTGCTATTGTCAACACATTAGCAATCCTAAAGAAGACAGCCTAACTGCTCTATACTGAAGCAATGGAAAGGATGTCTGAGGTGTTTCCACCTACAAAGGATGGAATGATAGACTGTGCAAACTCTTATAATGAGACAGCTGAGGGGAAGGAACCTGCTCTCATTTTGTCTTTAAATAAACAACTTGGCTGTGTCCGGCATACCTGGTATTGCTTTTGGAAGCATGAGAAATGCATGCGTGGAGTGGGTCGTAAAGTACTATGAACCAGTGCCAGGAGCTGCTGCTGAGATGTGGTATACAGAAAAGGGCGTGATGATAGGCCAGTGAAACCACTGGACTGTGGTTTGCAATAGAGATCGAAGATGTTCAGATGGAACAGGGCATCAAGTCCCTGATTGGCCAGTGAAGTCATTGGAAAAATGGACCACGGTTTGTAATGGAGACCCAAAGATGTTTGGATATACCAGGATTGTGCAAGGACTACCATGAAGCGTGGTTGGCTCAGGATTGAAAATTTCCCCAGCTACTCAGCGAAGCTGGAGGGATGGAATTGGAAAATCTGGAGACTGTCAGTCACTAGTTATGATATTGAACTTGAACTGCAGATATTTGATGTTTGCCTAAAAGTTGTTGAGTGTGCATTGGTCCAGACTCACTTTATTATGCCTTACAGCAGTGGAAAGATTTACTCTGTGTCATTATATGTTAAAAGCATTTAACTTGTTTTGATTTTATAGAACTCACAATTAAAGGAGCTTGCCTTGTTTATTTTTTGGGGGGGGGAGATTATGCGTTTTCCAGTTGTATGTGGAATACTTTTGTCATGTTAGGTGGAACTATGATCTTGTTCCTGTCTTCATCTGGAAATTTGGTAGGATATAAGGAAATACAGTTTGATTCAAGTTGACAAGGGGTGGACTTGTGATGGTTAAATTTTGTTGTCAACTTGAACTTTTTAGTTATCTTGGGTGGGTCTCTGATATTGTTCACAGGAAGACAGCCCTCTCAGTAGGGGGCAGGATGTAAGGAAGCTGGGGGAGCTAGAAACAGCCATAGCTTCCTGGAAGGGCAATGCAGGAAGGAAATTCTACAGACTCAGGGATTCAACCAGTTTGGGAAATGAGCGCAAGACCTCGCCCTAAGGCTATATAAAGGAGGATAAAATCTCTCTCTTCCCCCTGTCTGCCAGTGCTTGTTGTGCATCTCTTTGTCAGCATTGGAATGAGGTTTCCTCAGACTTCCAGCCTGGACCGAAGACCAGAGGATCCCCAGGAAGCCTTTAGGCCTTCAGTGCTGGATTAGGACTGCTGAGGCATCCAGCCACTTGGACTGAGAGGCTACCAGTTCTGTGACTCTCAGGTTTGCAGACTGCTATTGTGGGACTGCCATGTGTTAATTCAATACTCCCCCCTTTTAAACTACAATTCATTTTGTTAGTTCGTTCTAGAGAATCTTGACTAATAAAAATGTTTGTATTAAAAATAAACAACAAAAATCACAAGTAGAAGATCTGATGAATCTCCAGTTGAATTCTATAAAACACTAAAGAAGAATGTATTCCAGTTCATCTTAAGTCATTCTGAGCAACTAGAAATGAAGGGACTATAATAAACTGTTTTGACAAAGACAGAATTACCCTGATATTACACAGATATAACCAAAGCAAACTACAGATCAAATCCTTAAGGAGCATGCATGCAAAAATTTATTGACTTCAACAGCATATATGAAAAGACTGTATACTGTGATCAAGTAGGAATCATGCAAGGAATGTGAGGATGGCTGAACACACTCAAATCAGTAAGTGTACAAAGTCCCACAACTCAAGATCACAAACCATGGGACTGAACAGATGCAGTAAAAGCAGCTGATGGGACTCAATGCTACTTCATGGTAAGAAATTTGATATATAAGGAACATATAACAGGGTGTATATTAAAAATCCGCAGCCAATATCATGCTGAAGGCATTTCCTATAAAATTTGGAATAAGACAAGGATGTCTAATGTCACTTTACTTCAATATATTATTGGAAAATAAGCAAGAGCCATTAGCAAAGGAAATGAAAGGCAATCAAATTAGAAGAAGAGGAAGTAGGATTATTCATGTTTGTATATGACTTTATGATTTTATACATAGAAAAATATTCTAGCAAAAGATATTAAAACTGATAATTCACAAAAATTTCAGGATACAAAATCATCGCAAGAAGTACAGCTTTTATTTGCTTATAATGAACTTGATAAACTGGAAATCAGGGGAGTAATATGATTCACAATAGCTATAGAATTAAAATATTTAAGAATAAATTATCTAGAGTAGTAAAAAAATCTTTACAACAAAAATAGTGCAACATTGCCGAAAGAAAATATAGAACACACATGCACACACATGGGAAAGTTACCTCATGTTCTGGGGTTATTAACATTGTTAAAATGACTATGCTATCCTAATGATCTATACATTCAATACACCCTACAGCAAAATACCATTTACAGTTTCTCATAGAAGTAGAAAAAAATTCTCAAAACTCATATGGAACTCAAAAGACCCAGAAGAGCCAAAGGAATCCTGAAGGAAAAATAAAACTGGAGTTTTAACTGCATCTGGCTTTAAAATATGTGCCAGAGCTACAGGTACCACTACTGGCATAAAAATTGACCCAAAGACCAAGGAAAAGAATGAGAAATCCAGAAACTGATCCAAGCTAACTGACTTGTTTGATAAAGGAATCAGAAACATACTTTGGAAAAAGGGCAGACTACACTGAATGGAACTGGCAAAGCTGGGCATCAGCAGGCAGGCAGCAGAATGGCACCATTCCCTCTGCCTCTCGCCACTCACAATGAAATCAGAGTGGACAAGAGACCATGTGTGTAGGACTGGCAACTGCAGTCTCTGCAAAAAACATGGGAGCTACTTTGTGATGTCAGTATACAGAGGGATTAAAAAGTATATTTATTTGTGAGAGGGAGAGAGAAAAAGAGGCAGGGAGAGAGTGAGTATGGGCATGCCAGGGCTTTCTGCCACTGCAAACAAACTCAAGACACATGGGCCTCTTTGTGTATTTGGCTTTAAGTGGGAACTGGGCTATTGAACCCATGCCATCAGGTTTTCAAGTACCTTTAACCCCTGAGCTTTTTTGCTATGATACCAAAAGCAAAGCAAAAGCAAAAATAGACATAAAGTATTATGGGAAACTGAGTCACAGAGAGGTGGCACCAGAGATAGAGTGGAGAATCAGAAAATTTATTCATGTCAACATGGACTTGGAATAACTTGCAAAGTCTGAGTACTGAGCTCTGAATAGCTCAGGGGTTTTATAGACAAGTACAACAGGCAGTCTGATATCTTGAGTTCTTTACACTATTGGTGGGTTACAAGTTTCTGAGGTTACATGATTTGGGGGCACAAACAGGAAATTCCTTAGCAATTAGTCAGTGATAAGAAAGAATACATGTAGAACAGTAAACTTTGTTCAAGAATGTTTGTGTCTATGGCTCCATGACTGATACAAGCAGGTGCAGCTGCATAGACAGGGAGGAGACTTGGGGTCACACTGTCTTCCTGGCAAAGCTTGGACAATAGAAATTGTGTTGTAGAATATAATCTGGGTCTTGTGTCTTTGTTAAATTTGTTCGACCATAATGGGATTATATAAATCATCCTCCACAAACATACATCTACAACACATTCACAGGCAAGTTTTTAAAAAGTTTTCACAAAAGATCCTGTAGAAGATGAGAGCAAACTAACCTATATCATGTAACCCTACCCGAAACCTACATCCTGGTTGGGATCTTGTAGTAGAAAGTAGTCTCTTTAAGTAGAAATTTCCTTTAATTTGCTTGTTTCTTTTTTAAAATCCTGGCACATGGTACTTTATAACATGTTATAAATCATTTGTCACTAATAGAATTTGACTCCTATTACTTTTACTCCCAACACCCCAGGTAAAATGGATACACTACCTCTGCAAGCACATCACACTTAACCTTCCTTCCTATGCCTGATTTTATGTGGACAAAATAAAACATGGAGACACATAGAACTGAAAGGCCAGCTGCCATCATCACTTACCTGGTGGTGGTAAGTTACGTAAATGCTGGAGGAGGGTTAGCTGGTACCAATGACCTCAGACTCACAAGCAGTAAATAAAATTCAAAAATCAACGCTTGAACAAGTTGCCTTAAATGCCCACATTTTGCCAGTAATGGCTACTGTCTTTTGTTGCCTGAATGTTAGGAACGTGGGCCAGGGTGATGGGGGTAGTTATTGACTATGTGAGGAATGGGAACATTAATCATGCTCCCAAAGTATGTGCAGCTACTGAAGTTGTGAAAACAATCAATCCTAAAATTCAGAAATAATACTGTCATTTTGAAGGTGTCTATTAATGGAAGCAAGTATTAACTAAAAATATCTCTTACCATACCGAAGCAGTTATCTTCTCATTCCTGGGACAAAACATAAAGGAAACTATGAGAGGAAAGGGTCTATTTTGGACGAGATTGGGCGCGTTCAGGGTGGCATGGCCGTAGACAGAAAGGGTCTATTTTGGCTTACAGTTTTACAGGGAAGTTTTATCATGGCAGAGCAGGCAGCTGGCTCACATATCAGCACCAAGTGTGAGTGGGCCAGCCCTGAGCACCCAGTGGGGTTGGACTAATAAGCCTCAAGGCCCACCACCAGCAACACACCTCCTCGAACAAGGTTCCACCTCCCAAAGGCTCTTCAACTTTCCCAAACTGCTACCAGCTGGGGACCAAGTAAACACATGAGCCTAAGGGGGACATTTCAACCTTCACACATACCTTGGAAGTGTCTCTCATTCTCCACAAAATAGCAAACATTTTAGCATAATTTGATTTCATTAAAAAAACACCATAATCATATTATTTTGACCATTTCTTTCTTGTGGAAGTAAAATGATGTTTACCACTTATATAACATTGATAGATACTTTTAGAAGATGCTTCAGAAATGATAATGTGTTTCTAAATATTGGGCACATTTTAAAGTCAACATATTTACAATAAAAATTTTGGCAATATATTTTCGTCACTTTGGTCTAACTGTGCTCTAGACTATCTTCAGTCTTTTTTCTCTCTTCTTAGGCCTGAGTTAGTTATGTGTCCGGCAGGTTCTAGGGTCTGCAGCAAGGATCTGAACAGGAATAATCTTAGTTTCATGTGTATTTTTTTTATAACTAAGGAGAATTGGAATGGTGGCCTAAACTATTTAAATGACCATAACTGTGTTTTTCTTACTTTGTACAACATAGTCCTGTTATGTACACGCCCATACACTGATATGGAGTTTCCTTAGTCATATAACCACAGCTTTAAAAGGCTTAGTTTGGAAAAAAGACAGGAAAAAGAAAATGGACCTCCTAGGAAGCACACATGAATATGCTTTAGAACTGGATGAAAAATAAGTTATCTCTGACGATAAAATTTTAAGGAAAAAATGTTCTTTTAATAAAATCAAGAGTACTGTGGTATAAAAGTTTAGTTCTCTTCTCTCTACCCTGCTCACATCAGAGCAGTATTGAACTAATGAATGCTTAGTTAATGAACTCAAGGAGAAAAATCATCAGTATGTGATCCTGCCCTTGTTTCCAGTACATCTGCACTGAAGGGCCTGTTACTATTCAACCGGCTAATCAGCATCTTTGTTCCCATCACTGTGTTTTCACTCATGGGCTAATCTGCACAGCCATCTGGTACTGGCACATAATTGCCTGTTCCAAGTCCCAAGACACACTCTTCCTAGGTAAAGCCACCACTGGAGCCCACAATGAGGGGATTCAGAGGGAGACTTTTCACCTAGAATACAACAGATTCAGTCCCTAATAGGAATTTGTAGCCTTACAATGGTGGTTCTGATAACACTCTTTAGTATGCCTTACTCTAGAATCTGTTTCCACTTTCTTTGTCAGCCTCCTCTCTTTCAGACCAGATGGATTGGCATCTCCAGGAGTGAGGCTCACAATTCCTCCATTCACAAGTGCCCTCAGATGCCCCTGGGGCAAAATAGCAAACAACACAAGTACCTTTTCTGTAGAGATAATATTTCAGGGTTTTGTTATAATAACAGCTTCCCCAAGAACAAGAGAAATTTATTGCCCAAAGCTTGGAAAACAGAAGAAACCCAACAATAGTGCATAAACATATTAGCCAGTGGTAAGCATGGCTAGTATAGGGTGTAAACTCAAGTACTTTTTTCAAAAGGAGAGATCAGTACAATAGACCGGACAGTAGAGCTTTTTAGTGGGACATTGCCTCCTTATTTTATTGTTCAATATCTTTTTTTAATTGTCCATAATGAGTTACATTGTTTAGTGGGCCAACAATGAGTTGTTATCTTTATAATCAATGATTTTGAAATGTCCCTAATAGTCATTCTGAATTATCTATTATTTAGTGCACCAAAGCCCATTCTTGCCTTTGGTATTTCATCCCTCAGGAGAATCCCAAGTGTGACTTAGAGCCATCCTTGGGCCATGTCTCCCAGCCATTCTGTGCTCTCTAGACTCTTCTCAGAGCAGGGGCAATACATGGTGCACAGGACAATGAGAACACAGAGAAATGGCATCATACAGTCAAGTCGGGTTTCATTTATTTTTTAATATATGCCTTGTCTGAATAGCAGTAATGGTTTTAAACTTTGCTATCATTTATATTTAAAAATCCCCACTGTACGATATATATATTCTCCATCTACCCAGCTTTTTTTCAATATGGTTATACGTCTTAATGTTCCCCCAAGCAAACTTGTGTAGGGTACTAATGCTATCTTTAGTAAAAATGATACTTTGTGAATACTTAAGTTCACAAAACAAGTGACTTTTATTTTATTTTATTTATTTATTATCAAGTAGATACAGAGAGAGAGAGAGAGAGAGAGAGAGAGAGAGAGAGAGAGAGAGAGAAAGCATGGCTCCAGCCACTGCACATGAATTCCTGATGCATGCACCACTTTGTACATCTGGCTTACATGGGTACTGGGGAATTAAACCCAGGTTGTTAGGCTTTGCAGGCAAGCACCTTAACTGCTAAGCCATCTCTCTAGCCCATAAGTGACTTTTTTGAATGAGAATTTAATACTCAAAAGCATCCTCAAATAAAACTTAGCTGTTGGATTGCATCACATCCAAATTATATCAGCTGGGTACGCAGGAGTCATTAATAGCTGAGCTCTATTGGGTTAAATATCTTGACCATTCTGGTGGCCAGTGAGTTGGCAGAGTAAGTAAGGATGCTCCAGAACCAGGACTCTCAGTCCAAGTTCAGAGTTCCTTTTACTACATCACATTGCCTCCAGCTTGCAGCTAAAGCACCACCATGGAGCTTTTAATTCTTTTCCCCCCTCACAGGCTATGGCTTCTCCAACAGGAGTCAGGGTGGGCATGCTGCATCCTAAGAACAAGGCTTTGCTGAAGGTGTCTGAAGAGTTCAGGGAGAAATTCTGCCTGCCACCATTCTTGCTGTTGCTTAATACTTGTTTTCATCTGCTGAGATTAATAAAATGATTCTTGCTGCATAGTCAGGCTCATCCATTGAAAGGCAGGCAGGCAGGCAGGCAGAGAGAGTGAGCACGCATTGTGTTGGTTGCTCTATAATTTTATCTGGCTTATTCTTGACAATCCAGTAAGGGCTATGTGAGATAAGCCATATGTCTCTGATTGCAAATGATAAGATAAAGTCTAGGAAAGAGTAACTGGAAATAGACAAGGTTCTCATTTGGAATATTCAGAAACAGAAAACAAGGAACTTGAGACTAAGAAATGTAGTTTTCAGCAAATAAATCCCTGATATTAGACAAACTGGGCCTCCTGCAGTATGTGAGCTGGGGGTCTGTGTTCATTTAGCACAGAGGGAAGAGAAACAGAAAGATGGGAAAGAAGGAAGGCCATTCATTAGAAATTTTTTGAAGGCATATCCATCCAGGATTGAAGAGCCTACTCTCCCACCCCTCAGTGCACTAAGGGCACTTCTTAGTCCTTCTTTCTCCATAGCCTCTAAGGCTGCAGCTATAGTGCTTTTTAACCTTGTTTTCTGGTGCAGAAAGGCTGGGGACGAGGGAAGGCAATGTGAGCCCCTAGTGAGTGAGTGAGTGCAGGGCAGAGTCACCCCAGGCTGGGTAGGGTAGCAGGAATATCTTCCCCACCCTTCACTGTCCACTGTGCCAGTCATTGATGCTTGCAATTCTCTGCTCTCCTGGCAGCAGCCGTGAGGGATATTTGGGCAGTGTAGTCATGAGTGATATAGAAAATTGGCCGAGAAACCCCATATCACCTCAGGGGAGCATTTGGGTTCCCTCATTCAGCTGCTGCCTTCCACACTGTCCTGCCCCTTCCCCATAGAGGGAAGAAAGCAATGGCTCCTTTATCCATTCCTCTCCTCAAAGGGAATGGAATAGAACATGAGGAAAACCAGTCAAGCAGCCAAAAGCCCATCTTGGAAAAAGGCTTCCCCGACCTTGGCCTTCTGAAGTTCAGTCACTCATGAATATTAATATCTAGCTATTTTCTTTGGCATGATCCAGAGGCTGTATACTGTGGTAGGAAGGAAAAATGAAGACCTGACAAGCATGTGACCAGAAAGTAGGCAACATACATTAAACCCAGCTTCCTTGGATACAGACATCCTTCCAAAATCTATATGGGTGGGGTAAAGGAAAACCCCAGCCCCAAATGTTACCACCATATTCACCGTATCTTCTAGAAACCACTCTGCCAACAAATTGCTTCCAGAAATAGACAGAATGCAGCTAGGAGCTATCAGCTGGGCCATTCTGAACATCATTACAGTGCACACAAATGATAGATATTATACAGCCAGGAATCCCCGAGGGAAATAATTTTTAATCCCCAACTCTGCTCATAACCTAATGAGTCAGTTGAGGTCAGTGTGCTAATGAAGCTAAGGGCTCAGGAAAAATGCTCTTGCAGACCTGGAGAAGCTGCCAGGAAGAGCTCTGCCCTACTCAGACCACATACTGTCTTCCGAAGCATCTGTCTTGCAAATGTGTGGTGGACATATGGAGCTAAACCAGGGTCACTGATAGTTCCAGAAGTTAGGACTCACTTCTGGAGGAACCATTCAGGGGAAAGTATATTTGACAACTCCCCCTCCACTTTAGAAAACAGGGTCACTGTTGTGATGTTGTTCATTCTTCACCCTTGGTCTGCTCAATGTCAAGCCAACTGACAACGTAGCAGGAGAATAGTGGCTTAATACACACAAGTATCAGTGCAGGTACTTGGGAGTGTGGAATGGTTAACCTTCATTATCAAGTTCACTGGATTTGGAATCCCCTAGGAGACACACCTCTGGGCATGCCTATTAACAGAGAGGTTTAACAGAAGAGGGAATACTCCCTGAATGTGAAGGTATGAGAAGGTAGTTTCTACAGTGTACTGGAATCAAAGGGGCAAGGTTGATGTAAGATGATATCCAGGATAAAGATAGCAAGCTTGAGTGAGAAGCTAGGGTTTTATTCAATATGCCAAGAATTGAGAAGACATTGAAGGAGGTGATAGAGTTCTTTTTTACAAGATCATTGAAAATGCTATTGAAGGTGAGTGGAGGGATGCTGGAAGTAGGAAGCCAGTTGGAAGGCCATGGTAGGGTGGCAGCTTAGCACCAATGTCAGATGGCATACTCTGCATTCAAATTTCAAATGACAACCTAAAGAGGTGTATGCAGTTGTGCAAAGATGTAAACTTGACATAAGGATAGTACTGGAATGAGCCAAATACATAAAAAGTAAGACAGGATGGGTAGGCTGCAAGATTTGCAAATAGGTCCAATGACAGCAAAAGTTCAAGGACACAGACATGTGAAAGGTGACAGCAAGGCATGGCCGACTCTTTAGACCCTTGGAGGATACTCTATTATAATAAATGGAAAGCACTTGAAGGTGGTGCCCAAGGTGGCAAGCCCAGCCTTTTAACTGCTATGGTAAGTTCATCCTTCATCTTTTCTTTCTGAACTTTTTTTCATAAGCTATGGGAAGTCCTTTTCTATTCTGCTCTGCTCTGTTTTATGATGACCCAATATAGGCACAGACAGAAGAGAATGGGGCACTTAGACCTCTAAGGTTTCCTTCATTGTAGCCCATAGGTTTCATTATGTTGCTTCCATTTTCATTCAATTCTAGGAATTTTTTGAGTTCCTTCTTGATTTCTTCAATGGCCCATGCATTACTCAATAGTATGTTGTTTAATTCCCATGGGGTTGTGTGTTCTGTAGTTTTTCGTATTGATTTCTAGCTTTATTGCATGTGAACAGATAAAAATACAAGGAGTTATTAAATTTTCCTAAATCTCTTTGTGTTTTAACACGTGATCTATTTTAGAGTAAGTCCCATGGATTGCTGAAGAGTGTATATCCTATAGTTTTGAAGAGAAATGTTCTATATATATGTGTGTTAAGCTCATTTGCTCTGTTATCCTAAATTGCAATGTTTAATTTTTGTGGTGTGTTAAAGTCACCTGGTTTAACGGTGTGTGGGTTAACCTGTAACTTCATGTCTAGTAGCATTTGCTTTATGGAACTGGGGATGCCCCTGTGTGGGAAGCCAAATGACAACAAGGAATGTCATTACTCAGGTGCTGACCTTGGAATGACTACAGAGTGAATTCCCAGCTGACATGGAATTCACTATGTAGTCTCAGGGTGCCCTTGAACTTGAGGTGATCCTCCTACCTCTGACTTTTGAGTGTTGGGATTAAAGGTGTGCACCTCCACACCTGGCAATCCATCTTTTTTTGAGACATGGCCTTTCACTGGCCTGGAACTTGCCAAGTAGGCTAGACTGGCTGGCCAAGGAATCCCATGTCAACTTCTCCAGTACTGAAATCACCTAGGCTTTTTGTAATATGTGTTCCGGTGCTTGCAGGCAGGCAAGCACTCTACTGACAGATCTTCCCAGCCCTAATTTTTAAGATAATATATAATTTTGGAAAGAATAATATCAGAGAGAAGCCAGGGAAGGTAAAGGGCTTTCACAGATGAAGAAGTAAAAGGGTGGGTCCTCCAGACATGGGTAAAGGCAGTGAAGGAGGACTGAAATGCTCAGGTGTGTAACTGAGTCAAAATATTGAAATTCCAAAGAAATGAGCTATGGGGGTTTACCTAACTTATTTAGCAAAACTCAAATTAAAAACAAGTTTACACATGGAAAACCACAGGCTATGTCACAGTGAGGACCTCATATTCACCACTGTCTACTGGTGTGACAAGTGGCATGTGGAGAACCTCGCCCATTTCTTATATGGGGAAGTTATAACGGATGCTCCATCCAAAACAGTGGATGTCAGAAGTGAAGCTCTGGAGAGACCAAGGATACCATGATCCCTGCTTTTGGCTTGCCATTCTTCTGAGTAATTTGGTATAAACCAGAACAGATGCAGCCTGACTGGAGGGTTAGGATTACGGTTAAGGCTGGAGGAATTTTGGCCACGTGAACAGAGTTGAAGGCTGACTACTGCTTAGTGAGGGCCACTTTTCACCAGCCTTGATAAGTGGTGGCTGATAATAGCCAGATGTGGGAAAGGTCACCACAAGACAGTAACTAGGGACATGGGCTTGTGACAACTCTCCCACAAGTGCATTTACAGCCTGTGTCCCAGCCTTCTGGAGGGGGCACCATTCTTTCACATCTTTTCCACAAATGCTGCACAGCCTGGGGCTCAGGAAGGGCCCCGTTTGCCAAGGCACCAATGCTTCATCATACATGTTCCTTTTGTCTTCTGGGGCATTTTCAATTTTCTATTAAAAATGTGTCACTTTCATAGTATTAAAGAAGGACTAAGAGGGCCTGTGGAGATGGCCAAGTAGGTAAGAGTGCGTGCTGTGCAAGCATGAGAACCCGAGTTCACTCTCCAGCACTCCTGGAACAAGCCAGGCATGGCCATGCACACCTCTAACTCCAGAGCTTCAGAGAGGGGTAAAGACAGGAGCGTCACTGGGCAGCCAGTCTAACTGTGAAATGGCAAGCCTCAGGTTCTCTGAGAAGAAATAAGGTGGAAGTGAAATACAGGGTATCAACATCCGTCTCTGGCCTCTGCACATATCCACATAGGCCATGAACATCTGCATACACATGTGCAGTATGCAACACACACACACACACACAGAGGACTAAGAGGTTTGCATCCTTAAGCCAATCTACTTCCCATCTGTCTAATCACTAAGATTTGTGAGGTGCAACAAAGACAATTGGGGGAAGGTAAAGTTTACCTCCCTTTCTTGTGTTTGTTTTGTCTGAGTCTATAAGGAGTTAACAAGACACACACACAGACTATAAGGATTAAAGAAAATGATCCAAATAGTGGCTAGTCCAGTACTCTGCAAATGGTGGGTAGATTTTGCTCCCAAGAGATGGGTTAATATGTTGAGTCTAAGGAGTATAAATACTTAAAAGATGCCAACAAGCCTTCGAACAGAATCACAGTGGGATGACTAGTCATTCAGAACAAGAAGTTGGGGGGGGGTCACTCTCCAACTCACACAGAAATCCTCAACTGGATGGATGACTCAGCCAGAATCAGTGATCTTGGAGCTGAGTGCTGAGCGCTTCCTGTATTCTTTAGTGCAGGGCAGAGTTTAATAAAAAATAGTTTTAGGGCTGGAGAGCTGGCTCAGCAGTTAAGGACCTTTGTCTGCAAAGACTGGCAACCCTGGTTCGATTCCTCAGTCTGGCTTCTTGGGGTGGAGAGAGGGCTCATTGGTTAATGAGCTTGCCTGCAGAGCCTAATGACCTGGATTTGAGTCCACAGTACCTACATAAATCCAGATGCACAAAGTGGTGCATGCATCTGAAGTTCCTCTGCAGCAGTTGGAGGCCCTGGAATGCCTATTCTCTCTCTCTCTCTCTCTCTCTCTCTCTCTCTCTCTCTCTCTCTCTCTTTGCTTACAAATAAATAAAAGTATATATATATATATATTTTTGAAAAGGTAGTTTTGCTTTCCTTGCACGGCTCTTGTAATGCTTTATAGAGTGTCAACTTGACAGGACCTAGAATCCACTATGAGGGATTATGTGGATTAGCTTGGCCTCTGTGCAGCCTGTGAGGATGATCTTGATTAGGTTAATTCACTGGGAAGATCCACCTTCACTGAAGGCAGTACATTCCAAGGGCTGGGGTCCTGAACCATATAAAAAGGAGGGGCTGGCTGAGCACCATCATTCACTGTGTTGAATGTGACCAGCTGCCTCAAGCTTCTGTTCCCATTCCTCCCACACCATGAAGGGCTTACAACCTGAATTGTAAACTGAACTAAACCCTTCCTCCTTTAAACTTATTTCTGTCAGGTTTCTTTTTGTCCCCCAAACAAGTTAATACTCAAGCACAGTTTCACAGTCATGTCATAAATGAGACCAATTTTCTCCAAGAAACATTTAACAAGAAGAGTAAAACCCTGAAACCTGACCAAGAATTTACATTGTCTTCCTCCACAAATTTTAAGGCTCAGGTATAATTTTGGTATAGTAGCTGCAGACTAGTAATACACAGGTGTGTGACCCAATAAACTACATAGTTTTAATAACTACAGACTATTGAAATATATATGTGCACAGAATAAAGGAACCTACCTTTGGTTATATTCAACCACCTTTTCCAATATATACTGGGATGATGTGATTGTTATGATCAACAAGAATTGTTGTCCTGACCAATATCCCAACTGAACTGACTTTAGAAAACAGGAATAGACAGAAAAAAAAAGAGTTCTATTCTTGGTATGCAGATAGTATAAATCTAGAGAAAGATAAAAATCATGACTACTTTGAGGCCAACATCATTTTCAGAGCTTAAAAAGGGTACAAAGAAATGAACAACTCTGATATGTAGCAGACAGTGCTAATATAACACACCTACAACTTAAATATGTACAGGTGCTCAGGTGGTATCAGGGATGAATGATGAACACTCTAGACAGTGCGTGATGGGAGGCTATGTCTAGTAACAGCGAAGTCTCATGACTACAGCATGGTAAATGTCTTTCTTATTGTGTTCCCACTCAACATTGCTTTTCTGGGAGCTTTGCTCAGCAGAGCTACTTAAAAGACTCCAGGCTGCTGAAGGCTAGCAATCATTGTTTCCTCATTCACTGTGGCAGAGAACAAATAGGAGAGTAGTGACTCACATAGAGGCTCTTAAAAACTTTTAACTGGAAATGACAAGGTCCACTTGGGCAATGTTTTACTGTCCCTAACTACAAAGGAGGAAGGGCAGCAGGCAGCTCCATCCTACCCTGCATGTTGAGAGCCCCTGAGGGAGACATTTCTGGTGAACAACATTAACTAATGTTGCACATGACAGACAGCCCAACCATGGGGATGCTGGGAAATGTTTCTATGCTCATTCTCTTATTTGATTTCTACTCCACTTTTACAGTTTGAATTCTGTCAGAATTTCATTTTTAACTCTAGAAAATATTTTTATTTATTTATTTTCAGAGAGAGAGAGAGAAAATATGAATAAATATGGGTGCACCAAGGCCTCTAGCCACTGCAAACAAACTCTAGATGCATGCGCCACTTTGTGCATCTGGCTTTACATGGGTACTGGGGAATCAAACCCAGGCCATCAGGTTTTATAAGAAAGTGCCTTTAATTGCTGAGTCATCTCTAAACCCATTTTTATTTATTTATTTTTTGTGTTTTCAAGGTAGGGTCTCACTCTAGCTCATGCTGACCTGGAATTCACTGTGTAGTCTCAGGGTGTTTTCGAATTCAGGATGATCCTCCTACCTCTGCTTTCCAAGTGCTGGGATTAAAGGTGTGTGCCACCATGCCTGGCTCCATTTTTAATTTTAATCCTATTTTTTGCATGTTAATGTAGAGAATGTGTGTGGTGTGTGGTATGTGCATGTGTGTATACGATGCACATGCTTCATATGCTTGCATGCAGAGGACAGCCGAGAACTTTGGGTGCCCTACTCTAATGCTCAGTCAAATATTTCCTTGAGACTGTCTCTTTCTCAACCCAGAGCTGCCATGGGTCAAGTAAGCCCCTGAGATTCTTCATCTGTGACCCCACAGGCACTGGGGTTAAATATGCGCCTTTCTTCATGTGGGTTCTGGGGAGTGGAACTTGGTAGTCTTCAGCCTGACAGACCCACAGGCTTAAGTAGCAAGCAGAGCCGTCTCTCCAACCCCCAGCATTCCTTCCATTCTATAAACAAAATAACCATGGCTCAGAGATTCACTTGCTTAAACCACATGAATAGCAAGTCAAAAGGTTTTGGTTATGCATATCTTTGGTTATGACCATGCATACATACATATAAATACATATATGTTATAGTATTACTAAAATACAGTATGCTATATGATTACTAAGATACAAATGCTTTTTTTTTGTGACAGGGTCCCATGTAGTTCAGCCTGGCCTAAACTATACAGATAGGGTTGGCTTTGAACTCCTGCTCTTCCTGACTCTGTTTTCTGAATGCTGGGATTATTAAGTGTATGGCACTGCACCTATCTAAGGTTAAATCTTTCACCCATAATTTGAAGTACATTACAACTTTCAATTTATTACCATTCAACACAGTATCTGATGACACTCATCTCTTCACATATATTGAATACATATACCAGGTGTTTAATTAATTGTGATGCTTTCTGAGGACATCTGTCACGTAGTTCTTTGCATTCGCTCTAGCATCTCAGCACTGTGGAGAGGCGTCAAAGGCCAAATGTTTTTCAAAATTGCCTTGTTAACTTGTAAAATACCTACAGAACCACACTCTTGCCTGAACAGTAAGACTTGGCTTGAGCATCTTGGGAGGAAGAGGCCACCAGGTTATGTGACATCTCATGAGATCTCGAAGCTGTTCCCTGTGGAGGTATTCCCAGTTCTCACCTGCCTTTACAGATACATGACTTCATGGATGTCTGACAAGTAGAACTGTGTACATGGGTGTCCCTTTCCCACCCCACAACTGACAGTGTGTTACAGTAGTCTCCGTAGGCTTCCTTTGCCTTTGGCACCAAGAGTTCATGGTGAATTGATAAAAAAGGCATTTTGCCATCACCAAGTCAGGATCCTTGCTGAAGGCAATGGGATGGATGCAGAGCTCTTTCCAAGGCCAAGTGCATGTTCAGTGCCAGATCCAGAATAACAAGCATGATAGTGAATACAGTTCCCTGACAGTTTATCTGATCACCTTCAAACTAACCATAGACAGAACTCACCTGGGACATAGAGGATTGAATCACCTCACTTTCCTCTTCATAAAAGTGAGGAGAAAACTAACAGTACTTACCTCATAGGGCTGTTGTGGGGATTAAATGAAATAATGCCTCAGGCAATAGAATAATGCTAAACACTTAGTTACAGTTATTACTTTCATTTGAATTTTGCCAAATGACTCCACTCAAGGCAACTGAGCTGAGATATTAACACATAATTAAATTTTAGGCCTGGGAGGGACTTTGGAATTCACCTACTCCAGAGAAAATAAAGTGTTTTTCCTGGAATTATCATACATGACTGGCTGTATTCTTCAGCTCTAACCAGAAAGAAAGTCATGGGTAGGCAAGTGGAAGCTTCCTAACTGTTGATGGTCTTGTGTTGCAGAAGTTTAAAGGCTGGGTTTCCAAACCCAGGGGCTTTTAGCTGTAGGCCCTAAGAACTAGAGATTTACTGTTTTCCATGCCAGATACTTACTGCCTAGGACTTAGAACATCTACCTCCATGCAGCCAGAGGCACAGCTCTTGGGGTGGGGTGCCAGGAGCTCCATCTTTTAAACTCCTCTAGTGACCAATGCTTAGAATCATTGCAGCCTCAGCTCCTGCCTCTGGCTTATCACAGCTTCTCCCCTTCGGTAGTCTCAGCTTCTACACTGTTTCTCACTTCCTAGAAACCTCCTCTCTCTCCATTCATCTTGCCTTCTAGTGCTAGAGCTGAGAGTATTGGGACACTTGGATCTTGGATGCCCCTGGATGTTTTACAGCTCTAAGCCCTAGGTGCCAGGGCCCCCAGCTCTCAGTGGCTCTTTGGAACTCTCAGTACCTCTTAGTGTTACAGCTCTGAGCATCCGGCCCCTTGGCTCCTGGTGATCTCTGCAACTCTTTGGCCACTTCCTGTCTGTTTCTCATGCAAGCAGCTCAGTCTGCTCTACCCATGATAAGGACAAAAAGCAGGAAAATGACTACTTGGGAAGGGTCTTTATTGGGGTCTAATGTTGCAGCATTGGTGGTGGCTGGTAGCATAAAGAAGAAAGGCCCTCCAGTCTAATTGAAAAATATAGGGAGCAGCCTAGTTATAGAGCCAAAAGGAGGTGTGCTACATGAAAATGTGGGATTATAATTAGCACAATCACAGAACAATTTCCAGCTTCAACAAGACAATTCACAACTCTCACATAAGGACCTATCACAAGCCATGTGTAGGTAGAGCCTCATATTGGCTAATCACAGGGTAGTCAAGAACGGGGCTGCTATTCTTCCTGACCTAACTGGATGATGTGAATACAGGTCCAAAGTAGTTAGGGACAGGGAAATCAGGAGTATCAGTCAGCAAGGTCATGTGGAGGTCACTGAGGCTCACCAGGATTGGTGCATGCTGGAGCACTTGTGATTGGAATAAGGCCTGGAAGCTGGGGCCATAAACTGAGGCAGTATTCCTTGTAGCTGAATTAACATTCTTGATGATACTTAGCAGTGCTTAAGTCCTAGCCAGAAACACTTAGAGAGTGTTGGGTTATATAACCTGTCTCGGGTTATATAGTCTATATGATGGAGCCAAGATGGGATTTAGGTCTCCTGGCTGCTGGCCTCATGTAATTTTCTGACTAGTGGGAACATCTTGTTTGACATAATAATCTTGATTTTGTATAAAACAAGGTCAATTATTTTGCACTTTCATTTCTTCTGAAAATCTCCCTATTTAAGGACATAGCACATAACCAGCACTGCTAAATGCTGGACCAAGTACAAAAAGAAAAAAGCCTAAATATTGAATCAAATCTCTCTGCAGCCTAGAGGTAGGATTCCAGTCTGAAATTAGTTCTATTTTGCTCCCAAGCTTAATGATATCATTAGTTGTTTTTTTTTAATTAAGTCACTCTAAATTGTTACACTGAACAAATTTCAAGAGCTAGTGGAGATGCTTACCATGTTTCAATGCTCTTTTTAACGTGAACAAATTTGAATTGGTTCTCTTTTGAAAATTTCAGAAAATGGCCTGTTTTTCCAAGTAATAAGGTCTAGAAATTCCAGCACATTTTCCATGTTCCCCAGGCTCTGAAAGTTTAATTCTCATTCGTCCGATGTAAGCTGGTTAATTTCCGTAAAGAGAAATCATGACCCTTGTAACTACAGGGAGCTATGGGGGAGTCACAGGACAAAGACATTACCCAGATGACAGCAATTTTTCAAGTAACGGTCAAGATGGGTTTCCTCTTTTTATTCTCTATCAAGAATGAAATCATTGTTCATGGGAGAGCATTTAGGCTACCCCAGCTTCTCCTCCACCTTTACGGATACTCATCAGAGGTGACCCTTGACCAAATGAGGTGAGCTGGTGTCAGAGAGTGACCATTACATCGGAAATGAATATGAGATGCTGCCTCTTTCTGGAGAGACAGTCTGGTGGAAACCATAATGTCAATTCCCAGTAGACCAATTGTTTACACAAAAATACACTGTTGTTGTTCCTTAGCAACCAGAGCGGTTCTTCACAGGCACTGGGGGAAAGGGGCTGAAGACTTTCTTCTGCCTCCAATCCAAATTGTCACAAGAGATTCTGATGGCACTGATGGTCTGCTGGCATCTTGGAAACAGCCAACTAACTGCCCATGGAACTGAGAAGTCTGATACTGTTTCAATCAGTGGAAGTCTCAAAGTGACCAAATGAATTCTCCATCAATCAACAGCAGGCCAATGACAGGCACCTATCTATGATAGACTCGAGCTACTCTGGTTGATATCTACCATGGCATTCAACCTCCATGCCCTGATCCATCCTCTGTTGTTAAAAGAGATAACCAGGACCCTGAGACACCTTGGGAAGTTTAAACAAAAACATTACTACTTAAAAAAGCAGCATGCCTTGAATCCTTGTACTTGGGAGCCAGAGGTAGGAGGATCCCTGTGAGTTCGAGGCCACCTTGAGACTACACAGTGAATTCCAGATCAGCCTGGGCTACAGTGAGACCCCCTACCTCAAAAAAACAAAACAAAAAAGTGACAGAACATCATAAATTTGATAACCTGCAATTTAAAAATATTTAGAAACTATATATAATTATTTTACTGGTTTCCAAACATAAACACAAAAGAAAAATCTGTCACACAAACACTTTATTAAATTAGGTCATAAACTTTAAGCATGCATTAGTTACAGTGTGACAAGCACTTTGTTACTATTATTTATTTCCAGGACAGAAATCCTGTATTGGATGCCAGTGATTTCCTCCCCCAAGTTTCTACTAGACTTTCTTCCTTCTATTCAGATGATTTCTTGGTAAATAAGGCCAAAGGGAATTTGCATTCTGTAGCAAGTATGGATTGTAATTTGGTTTCCATGGTGGTGTTCCCACTAGAAAAATCTCTAAAATAGAACATGGAGAGTCTCCTCAGTAGCCTAATTCATATTCAATGTTCTTTTCTTTGTACATTTTTAAGTTCATTGATTCATTCAGCAAGTGTTGTCCTGACCTGGGTTTAAGGGGTAGGGATGCAACAAGACAAGTGTATTTCCTGATTTCAAGCTTAAAGCCCCCAAATGCAATAGACACCCAAATCCAAAATAGCACACTGAGTATTAATGATGGGAAGACCCCATGCTAAAGAACACCTAACTCCTCCCTCCACCAAGGGCTGAGGAGAGACTTCCAGGAAGGAGGAAGCAGTGATGAAAACAGGACTGAAGGAAGAGGAAAGGGTTCTGGCACTGGCAAGTAGGATGTACATAAGGGTTATATGGCAATTTCCCCAGGAAGTAAGCATGTTGTCATGGAGAGCCTCACTAAGACTTAGGAAGTAAATGTAACTTACAAGGCTCAGGATTTAACAGATTCACAAGTTGCAGGAAAATGCTCACTAGACCACCAGACCACCCTATACACTATGCTACTTACTTTGCCCTGCTTCAGGAAGTCCTCAGAGCACTTGGTAACCACACTGAATAGATCCTCAGCTTATAGTATAAATTAATAAGTTTTTAAAAATATTTTTATTTATTTTCAAGGAGAGAGAGAGAGAGAAAGACAGAGAGAGAGAGAGAGAGAGAGAGAGAGAGAGAGAGAGAGAGAGAGAGAGAGAGATAGGTGTGCCAGGCTTCTAGCCACTGCAAATGAATTACATATACAAGTGCATCTGGCTTCATGTGGGCACTGGGGAATCAAACTCAGATTGTTTGTTTTGCAGGTGAGTGCCTTAACCACTGAGCTCTCTCTCTAGCCCCAAACTAATATGTTTAAAAAGCGAAATCACCTTAAAAAAAGATCACATGGGGGGTGGAAGCCTACCTATGGTACAAAGGACGCTGACCTTTGGCTCCCCGACCCAGTAAATAGTTACCTCCCACAATGAGCTACTGATCAGAATGATCCACATGGTCACAGCCCTTGAATACCCACCTCAGGCAAAAGATAAGACCCTACTGCTGAAGATTCCACAGACTGATATCATACAACACTGCAAGACCCTGCTGAATCCAGAAATGAACTAAGCTCCTAGAGGGCAGCCTGGGTAATGCCTGACGGAGCTGCCAGGGGAACCAGACCAACAATATCCTGAGAGAGCAGGAGGCATCTTCAAGTTACACCAACCAATGGCCTGAGAATGCAGAACATACTGCTATATGGCACAGACAAGCAAGTCAAGAAGTGCCCATCTGTGCAATAGTGGCGCCCAACCTAGGTGGGGAATCAACAGCTGGCTAACTGGCTATGAGATCCGCTCAGAGGCAGGGAACCCCTGACTGGTACGGGGACCCAAGGCAACCTTGAATGGGGACCAAGAACCCCATCTCGGTGGGGAAGTCCTCACTAACCATAGGTCCTCAGAAAGGCTACACCCTCCAAATGCTTACCAACCTAGTAATATTTGTCTCAATTGATCAATAATAATAATCTCACTCTCCACTGAAGACTCTGTATTTTTCAGAAAGCAACGAGGACAGCGGACAACCAAACTCCACCAAAGGGACCTGATTTGACGGGGGACACCCATGCAGGAGAGGATCCATTTAGAGCCCTAACACAACCTCTAAGAAAGTGGGATGATGAGCAAAAGATCTATTCCCACAGCAAGGCTGGTAATCTAGGGAAGGACAATGGAGAGAGGCACCAAGGGTGCCCAAAATTGTCTAAAACACAAATTTAGAGACACTTACAAACCTATAACTATGCAAAATTTAAACTCACCCACTATGACTCAGGGAAATTTGCGTTAGAGGGGGCGGAAAGAATGTAAGAGTCAAGGGAGGGAGAATAACTAATGCATAAAGGGAATGTCATCATGGATTCAAAGGCTTTATCAAATAACCTATGATACTGAGCATATTGTTGTGTTAATATATATAATTTTAAGCCAATAAAAATGTTAATAAAAAAGATCATATATTCTGATTCCTCTCACTTTTGGGGTAATGGAGGTGAGCAAAGGTGAACCATGATTTTATGAATATGACTCCAAAGGTAAAAACAAGAATAACTACTACGAGCTTCTTCCAGCAATGAAACATATCAGCAAAATTCAAATGATAGGAGACTGATATGAAAAATACATGATAAATTCATACAGCTTTACAACAAAAGAAAACACCTCACTTTATCAAGAGCAAAGAGGAGCTAGAAATGACAGTACATATCTGTTGTGGTCAGCTTCTTAGTTGCTGCGCAGGAAGAACCCAAACAAAAGCAGCTTGTGAAGGAATGGATTTATTAGGCTAACAGACTCGAGGGGAGACTCCATCCTGGCAGGGAAAACGATGGCATGAGCAGAGGGCTGGACATCACTTCTGCAACATTACTGGAAATAGCGGCAGGAAGGTGTGCCAAACTCTGGCAAGGGGAAGCTGGCTTATAACCCCCATAAGCCCACCCCCAACAACACAGCTCTAATGAGGTTCTAATTCCCGAATTGTGAGTAGCCTAGCTGGAGGGGCGGAATTGAATCTCCAAGAGACTTATGTTATTGGTTAGAATCATTGAACTTGGAGTTAGAGATTGATGGTGCCCTGTTTGTTTTAAATCTTGTATTGTATTGGTCAATCTGTTTTTGCTGTGCCTCATGTTTTGCATTGTGAATGTTCTGTGCCATTATGGGTTTATTTTTGGTATTATGGCTCAGTTGAAAGCTGCGGGGACTTAAGAGTTTAGCTGAACATATTGTGTTTATATCTTGAATGATTATTAGTTTGTGGGGGCCAGGGGGCGGACTGTCATGGTTTGATCCAGGTGTCCCCCACAAACAAATGAATGTGTTCTGATAGATCGATCCTCAGCTGATGGCAATTCGGGAATTAGAACCTCATTAGAGCTGTGTTGTTGGGGGTGGGCTTATGGGGGTTATAAGCCTTCTTCCCCTTGCCAGTGTTTGGCACACCTTCCTGTCACTGTTTGCAGTGCTGTGGCGGAGGTGATGTCCACCCCTCTGCTCATGCCATCGCTTTCCCTGCCAGGATGGAGTCTCCCCTCGAGTCCATAAGCCAAATAAACCCATTCCTCCATAAGCCGCTTTTGCTTGGGTTCTTTCTGCGCAGCAACTAGAAAGCTGACTGCAACAATATCTATAATCCCATCACTCTGACTAAATACGGAGGCAAGAGGACCAGAAATTCAAAGCCAGCCTAGGCTTCATGAGACCCTATCTCAAAGAAAAGGGGGGTAGGGGTTACAGAGATGGTTCAGTGGCTAAGGTACTTACCTGCAAAGCAAAAACCTGAGCTCAGTTCCCCAGTACCCACATATAGCTGGATGCACAAGGTAGTGTATGTGTCTAGAGTTCATTTGCAGTGGCTAGCAGCCCTGGCATGCTAATTCTCTCTATATATCTGCCTCTTTCTCTCTTTCACTCTCTGAAGTAAATAATCAAAAAGGCAAAAAACTCGAATAGACATTTTTTCTAAAGAAGACATACACAAGGGTAAGAGATATGGGGTAGGTGTTTAACATCAGTACCCATCAGAAAAATGTAAATCAAAAATACAGTGAAGGGCTAGAAAGATGGCTCAGCTATAAGAAGCAAAATCTAGTGGCCCGGGTTCACTACCCCAGTACTCATACAAACCAGACACACAAAGTGGAACATGTATCTGGTGTTTGTTTGCAGTGGTAAGAGGCCCTGGCATGTCCAGGAATGTATGTTCATGCATACACACACACACACACACACACACACACACACACTAGATGAGGTGATGGGTATGTTAATTACCTTGATTCATACTGAATCTATATAGCAAAGCATCACATTGTATACGTTAAGTATATACATTTTCCCTTGTCAATTATACTTCAATAAAGCTTGGGAGAATAAACAAAGATGAACCTGGGAGGTGATGGGTGTTGAAGGAAGCCTGAAATCAAAGCTCCGGATGGGCATTCTTCTGTGTAGCAGCAATTACACAGTAATGTTTAATTTGTCTGATTTATACATTTTCCTCCCTGATGATTTAAGATGGACTAAATGACTTTTTAAAAGCCTTAACATATTTGAAAGTTGAGAAGCCCTCTTGAATGATTCTTATCAGCAACATAATTTGAGAAGAACTTCTGGAGTTTTGTAAATAATATGTATGGATTTATGTTTTTAATACACACAAAGAAGCCTCAAACTTTCTCCAGTGTTATGATCTAATTAAAACATAATGATGATACAAGCAATATCCTCATGGATAACAATTCTTTTAAAAAAAATTACTGGCCCTAGAAACAAAGCCAGCATAGTAAAACCAGACTTGTTGGCTCCAAAGCTATCTTATGTGTTCCCATCCTATTTTAAGAAAATCAGCTCTTGCTTTCAAAGGTTCCCCCCCCAAAAAAAAAAAACTAATAATAGCTACAAACTTTTCAGTCAATATATACCCCACAGCACAACTTAATTCCTGCATACGAGATTTATCTTCTAACCTGGGAAAATTAAGCCATTCTCCTGGGTCTTCTAACCTTAACTTTAAAAGCTCTTGATCTGGGCTCAGTGGAAGAGGATGTGGAGAAGATGTTAAGAGCCATAGAATGGGGAAGAGTGTTGTGGAAGGCGATATTCTGGACGTGGACATGTCAGTTACGCTCCGGAACTAAAATCAGCTGTGGTTTTCTGCACAAGACTGAGCCTGACAACATTCCATCAGAGAGGGGCTCACAAGATCCCCCTACTCCCTGAGGAAAGGGTTTGGGAGGAGGGGGGACCATGTTCTTCTGTGGTATAGCCACTGGTAAATAACCTACCCCTGCCCATGCTCATGCAAGCAACCCTAGTTTAACTCAGTAGGTTATCCACACTCATAAAAAGCTAATGAAAGAAAGTTAGTGTCGCAGTCAGCCACACACTGCTGGGATGAATCTCCAAACCAGGCACAATTTTGGGGAGGAAAGAGTTTATTGAGGTAAGAGACCCAGGGGAAGTTAAGGAAAAAAGACTGGCCCCCTTTCACAGACCCAAGTAGAGACAGAGACAGCACCTCCAGAAGCCAGCAAGCACACTCCTAACTGATTAGCAAGAGAAACTCCAGGCTTGAGCTCATATGTATAGCTAGAATTCCAGACCCACCCCAGAAATACCTTAGGGCTGAACCCTAGGATCTGGCCAAGGTGACACACTTCCTCTAGCCAGAACTGGCTGGAGAAAATTTATAATTTTAATAAACCCTTAATTCTTTTGGGGGACATTATTCAAACTACCACAGTTAGGAAGAAGAAGTTTCAGTGGGAGGGATCTAGGAGAGGAGAGGGATGAATATAGCCAAAAAGTATGCACTATGAAATTGTCAAAAAAAGATAATAATAATAATAATAGAAACAACAAACTCTGTGACTGTTTTCAAGTTAGGAAAGCATGACTGAATACCAAATCTGACCGTATGTGTAGTAGAATGTACACATCAACTTTGATACAGTCCTGAGGGCTTTGTCGTGCAGGCAAACCCTATGAGTGTACTTGAGAAAATGGTGCTTTCGGTGTTTACAAACCACCTACCACAGAGCCTAACTCACACTCAGAGCAAGGTGTTTCCTTTCAAAAATGAACACAAATGTACAAGCCTGCATGCATTGGATATATTTCAGTAATGACTCAGTTTCTCCATCATTTTCTGTTCATTTTTTAGCAGTTCATTAAAGAAGCATATAATTCTTTCAAACCAAGAAGTTCAAAAGTAGATTTTTCTTTGTAGAATTATATAATTCTACAATGTTAAGCTTAAAGTCAGTGGAAGGTGGCTCTGAAGGTCTGCCGAGTAAAGTGCTGAAGAAAAGCAAACCAAAGGAAAAAATAATGAAATCCATTCCTGTATGCGTCTGTTTTGTTTCTGTTGTGGCAGGATCTCACTATATGGCTCTGATAGGCTTGGTACTCTATATAGTCTAGGCTTGCCTCAAACTTGTGGCAATCCTCCTGCCTCAGCCTTTTGAGTGCTGAAATTTCAGACAGCAGGAGGGAATTTTCAATTATTTTTGCATATATATATATGCGTGTGTGTGTTCATATGTACGTGGGAGCATGTGTGTGTGTATGGAGGCCAGAGGACAACCTCGAGGGTATTCCTCAGGTATTTTGTCTACAACCATTTGAGACGGTTTCTCTCATTGGCCTGGGGTCACTGACAAAGTTAGATGGGCTGGCCAGAGAGCTCCAAGGATCCACTTGTCTCTGCCTCCCCATTGCTGGGATTACAGGCATACACTTCCACGTCCAGCAGTTATGTGGGTACTGGGGATTAAATTCAAGTCTTCATGCTTGTGAGGCAGGCAATTATAGACTAAGCTACCTCTCCAGCCCAGATTTTTTTCATTTTAAACTAATTCATGCTTATGGAAGAGTTGCAAAGATGGAATGGTATAGTGGAAGAGTGTGCCCTTAGCCTAGATTTATTGCTAACATCTTACATAACCATGGTACAAGTATAGACTAAGGAGTTAACATTGGGACAGTATTATGTAAAACTAAAACTTTAGTCAAATTTCCCTATTTTTCCACTAGTCGCCCTTTTCTGTTCCTGAACCCAATCCTTAGTCTCTTGCATCACAGCAGTCAGGGTGAGTCCAGTCACATGAGCGAAGGGGGCTTTAGCACTGATTGGCCATTCTCTGTTCACTGGGAGAAAAATTCAACCTCACTTACTGAAGTGATTTACTTGTCAAAGAATTTGCAAACGTAGGTGATGAGCACCACACTGACAGTAACTACTTTGGTGGAGTCTAGAAACACACCAATCTCAACGTTTTGTGCAACTTTCAGCTTCATCAAGAAGCCTTGCCTGGGGCAATCTACGGTGGTATTCTAATGATGGCTCTGTATTTTCCTCAGCTCTTCTACATGTAAGAACTGGAATTTTTTTAAGGAATATATATATATTTTTGAGTCTAATGATGGCTCTGTATTTTCCTCAGCTCCTCTACATGTAAGAACTGGAATTTTTTTAAGGAATATATATATTTTTGAGTCTAATGATGGCTCTGTATTTTCCTCAGCTCCTCTACATGTAAGAACTGGAATTTTTTTAAGGAATATATATATATTTTTTGAGTCTGGGTCTCACTCTAGCCCAGGCTGACCTGGGACTCACTCTGTATCCTAGGCCTCAAACTCACAGAAACCCTCCTACCTCAGCCTCCTGAATGCTGGGATTAAAGGCATGTGCCACCATACCCAGTTTGAAAAATTTTTAACTTTGTTTGCATGTTTGTGTGTGCATACACACTTGTGCTTGTATGTGTGTAAGGGCATGCTGGGCCTCTTGACACTGCAAGCAAATGCCAGACACTTGTACCAATTTTTTCTTCTGTCTTATGTCAATGGCTTGAGAATTGAACTCCGGCTGACAGGTGCTTACTGAGCTATCTTTTCAGCCTACACCCAGCTTTCTTTAAGACATTTCTACTCCTTTTCTACATTTACTTACACAGGCATGGTCTCATAGATATTTTTTATTCTTGTGTTATAACCCAACACTATATCAATTCATTTTGTTGATAAGTTAGCAGCAGCTTTGATAGCTGGGGTTCTTTCAAATGGCAATGATGTCCTTTTGATATTGTTTTCCTCTCTCTCTCTCTCTCTCTCTCTCTCTCTCTCTCTCTCTCTCTCTCTCTCTCTCTCTCTCTCTCTCTCTCTCTCTCCTCTGAACATTTTCTTGCTCTCTGGCACTACATGGTGCTCTACATTAATATTACATTTTCTTCTCTCTGAGTCCTAGAACCAACCATTTCTACAAGGAGCTCTGGCTCACTTTGTTGGGAAATGATATTCAGAAACCAAGGTTTGGGCACTGCACATGCTCATTCCTCTCAGAGAGCACAGCTAGAAAACACATGGATGTACATTAATTAGGTATCGATATCTGACTTACTTCCTTACTGGCATATCTATTCCAGTACCAAGCACACATATCAGTCTCTCTAACTTTAATTAGTGCCACAGGATTCTTGTAAGCACTCGGAACAGGGGAGTTTTTAATTAGAGAAATATTCTAATCAAAGAAAACTATCCTCAGAGCACGTGAGTTTTAAGCCAGACTGAGGTGGGAAATTACTGAAATGGCCTTTAACTGAGTCTCTTTAAATAAAATGGTCTCAGTGGTAGACAGTCGGTTATGATGACTGGATTTTACAGAAGAGAGAGGTCAAGGAAGTTGCCAGATGTACATCCTGTAAGAGATGGGAGCCTTTCTCTCTGGCAGGGACATTCACACACTGGAGTGTCAGAGAGAGAGAGAGAGAGCTGTGGTGGTTTGAGAAGGGCAGGAAGCAGCCATGGGGGCTGTCTAGCCTCCCTCCCCTCTCCCTACCTGAATGCAGCCTCTGCAGCCCCAGGGCTGGGCTTCAGCTTGCTACACTCCTGGCTCCTCATCTGTATAACAGGATTACAACATCTTTTAGTCCAGCAGGCGACAATAAAAGGAGAGGAATGAAAAGATTAGCATAAACCCGTGTGCCTCATAAGCAATTTTGCTCCTGAGCTGTTATGAGGATAAAATTCCACAATGCCATTGAAAGTGAACTATGCAAACGGGCATTCTTTTCCCTTTAAACATTGTCAGATGAATGCACTGTATTTTAATATCACAGGGAATAGAAAGTGGAGACACTAATTTCTAAGATCCAAAAATAAGACAAGTTCAAAACATTTAAAAACACTTAAAAAGAGTCAAACTAGAGCAAGACACTTTTTGTTTTGTTTTGTTTTTGTTTTTCAAGGTAGGGTCTTGCTCTAGTCCAGGCTGACCTGGAATTTACCATGTAGTCTCAGGCTGGCCTTGAACTCATAGTAACCTTCCTACTTCTTACTGGGATTGCTGGGAGCAAGACATATTTCTAACAGTATACCTAAGTAGTGTAACTGGATTTCTTCCACATACTGAGCTTCTTTTCATTTTTTTTTAAAGACAGAATCTTGCTCTAGCCCGAACTGGCCTTGAGCTCATCCTGAGTGCTAGGATTAAAGGCATGAGCCACTATGCCAGGCCTGAGCTTCTTTCCCATTGGGCCCTGGAATATAAACTCCTTGGTGAGCCAGAAGGGATTAAATTTTTCTTTTATCTGCAAGAGAGAGGGATGAGAGAGAGGGGGGAGAGATGGGGTAGGGGAGGGAAGTAGAAGAAGGAAGGGAGGGAAGGAGAAAAGGAGGGAGGGGGAGGGAGGAGGGAGAGAGAGACAGGGAGAGAGAGAGAGGGAGAGAGAGAGAGAGAGAGAGAGAGAGAGAGAGAGAGAGAGAGAGAGAGAGAGAGAGAGAGAGAGAGAATGGGCACACCAGGGCCTCTAGCCACTGCAAATGAACTCCAGATGCATACTGGGGAAATAGAACCCTGGTCCTTAGGCTTTGTAGACAAGAACCTTAACCAGTTAGCCATCTCTCCAGCCTGCCAGTAGGATTTTTGAGTTTCTGAGTATGATCTGGCCATCTTTTCAGCACCATCCACTTGCTTCTTTTTTCTATGTGGCTTTTTGCTAGCTGTGCCACACAGGACAATGCCATCATGTGTGGAGAAGGAACGCAGCAGAGTGCAAAGCATGGCTTCTGGAGCCAAGCCATCTGGATTTGAATCCTGTTTATGACACTTGTTAGTTGTATAATCTTCAGCATGTTTAAGGAATAACCTCTTTATGCTGTAATCTTCCTCATATGCACAAAAAGAGAGTGACCTACAATTCTACTTTTGTGACAATAAATGAGTCAGTGCCCATAAAGCATTTAGCAACAATGCCTGCAGCCTGCAATATGGTGAGGACTTAATATGCTTTAGTTAATTATTATATAGTTAATAATGAATAATCATCTCAAGTAGAGTTCCTAATGGGGAGCATGGACTGTAAGTTTCAAGAACCAGCAGATATTTCATTATTAAACTTAATCATGAGGAGAGAGGAAGAGCTGGTTTGCACCTGTAGGGCTCAGTTTCTAGAACTACATGCCCGGATATAATTTTTTAGGAATCAGGGGAATGTGGCATAAAGGACTTTGCTTCAGGCCAACCTCTGCCCTGAGCAGAGAGAACACACACAGGTCTGTGACCTGGATACTCCTTTCTGCTCTGTGAGCTGAGCTGCCTGCCAATATCCTATAGACGTTGATTGCTACCCATTCTCCAATGCCACTTCTGTCCCTCCTCAGCACCTTTCCTGATGTCAGCTGACCCTTGCCTCTGCTTTGATTTAATGTGTATGCTAAGTATGTGCTACCCACACTGACTTCTACACGATATCCATGTATCTCCATGCATCTTTTTCAATCTTTGAGTGTATTCATTGTGTGTGAGCACACATGTGCCACAGCACACTTGTGGAGGTCGGAGGACAAGCTTGGGTGTCAGTCCTCACCTTCAGCTTTAGCTCAGGGTCTCTTGCTTACTGTTGCGTATGCCAGGTTGACTTGAGCTTCTTGGTATCCCCCTGCATCTGCCTCCCATCTCGCTTGTAGGAATTGGGATTATAGATGTGTGCTGCTGTGTGCAGCTTCATGTGGGCTCTAGGAATCTGAATTTAGGTCTTCCTGCTTGTTCACCAGCATTTAACTCACTGAGCGATCTTCCCAGCTGATATACATGTATCTTACTCACTGAGCTATCTTCCCAGCTGATATACATGTATCTTACTCACTGAACTATCTTCCCAGCTGATATACATGTATCTTACTCACTGAGCTATCTTCCCAGATGATATACATGTATCTTAGGTGTACTCACCCAACTGGATTGTGAATTCACTGAGAATGAGTCTTATATACCACTGCGTTTTGTTTAGTAATGGTTCCAATTGGGAACAATTTTTCCCCTGAGGATATTTGGCAAAGTATGGAGACATGTTCCAGTGGCATGATGGTGTGAAGGGGATGGGATCGTGTAGCTAGAGATCAGGCACAGTGCTAAGCACCCTACATAAATTATAGGCATCCTGCCCCCTCCCCCATGACAAAGAATTATCTGGTTGGAAAGGTTTATTGAACCAAGGTTAAGAAAGTCTGCCTTGGACCACAGACAGATCAGATTCATTCTAAAAGCATGATTGTCTCCTTCAATATCTCAGTGAGCCAAGCTCTAAGTCTCAACTTCCATTCCGACACATACCCATTAACCCAAGGGATCCTTTATTTTCAACAGCAATATAATCAACAAGAATAATCATGAAGAAAGCAGAGGTGTTTTGTCTAAATAAATAATCTGGGCTGTGTGGTATTGGTGCCATCCTTAGTGACAGGAGCAGCAG
>PVHP010000467.1:93191-146566 GCA_004024765.1 Zapus hudsonius | reverse complement strand
ATTATTTTCTTTTCTTGCATTTCTCTAGAAACTTAGGGAAATTCTATATGCACAGACAAGATTTCCTCCTCCAAGGTGTAAAGTCTGTGACTTAATGGCATTTAAAAATAATTGGAAATAGATAATTGCCTCTGGTGGGAATTCTGATTTAAAACTATGCAATTGGTATCACTTGACGCAGGATAAAACAGTTTTTCTAAAAAGGCTTATTAAGGTATCGTTTTACCTCATAAAATTTACTTACCGTGAGATTAAAAAAGATACGAATACACTATATATGCAAACCAGCTTTGTTTTGTTTCTGGATGATTAAAATTATTTTTAGGATTAAATTTTAAGGAACGAGAGATCAATCGTGGAGCTCTCCCAATCTGATTTTTCCCTAGAATAATTTTACTTGCGCCCAGCAGCTCGTGCGTCTTCATGCAAACCGACTGTCGCCGCCTAGGGTCAGCAGAGGAGGGCTTTGGGGCGGGGCGTGGGCTGGGGTCACAGATCCGAAGCCCCCGGGTGCGTTTTCACGAGACAGGTTGCAGGCTGCGGTCGCGCAGCGGCGGAACCACGGTAAATGAGCCTCGCGGGCCGCCGTAGTCAGCTGCCGCGAGCAGGAAGTGTCCGAGCTGCTTAAGGAGACCGCACTATGGCCCCGGACCCCTGGTGAGCCGAGGGTTCTGGGGGGAGGCCGGGCTTCGGGGACCCTCGCAGCCAGGCTGGAGGCCTTCGGGGAGGGGTCGTCGTCGGCGGAGACCCCCCTCCGCCCCGGCGGGCTTCCTTCCGAGGGTCCCTCCTGCCGGTGCGGGCAGCTCCCCGCGCACTGCCCGCAATCCCGGGGCAGGCTTCCGTGGTCTCCTGAAAAAGTGAGGTAGAAATAACCTTTTTTTAAAAAAAAAAATTTATAATTTTTTGCGAAATGCCAGTTTATCCGCCGAGTCAATCCATGCCCAGAGTGGCCGAGAAAGAAGTCTTGGGGCTTCATGGTCGCTTTTCTAGATGTGAACCCTTCAAAACAAACCCAGTCTGGTGGGAATCGGGAGGGAATGGTGCAGTTTTTCTTACCCTCTCCTGCGGCAAGGTCTTGAAGGTCTGCAGGAACTTCTGCTCAAAAACAACAGCCGATAAGGGCCATTTTTCCCCTCCCCAGCAATTAAATCCCAAGGGCAGAATGACGAACCTTGCAAGTTCTGATTCCGAGGGACAGGTTGTTAGATGCCACATTGCTGACCTTGTTTAATGCATAGCGTACAAAGCTTGTGACGTCTGCCTTCTGTTGCTGCGGGTTATGATTGTGGAAGTTGCACATCCTTTGGATATTAAAACAGAACCCGAGTTAGAGTTGCCTGGGATCCAGGTTATTTGGACCAGTTGATGAATTATTATTATTTTGACATGTAGCACCAGTTGATCATGAACTCCCTGTGAAGTCAAGGCTTGCCTTGAACTCCTGATTCTTGTGAGCGTGGACAACAAGCTTTTCACCACCACACCATATCCTGCCAAATGGAGAATTTACCAGTGCCTTTCTGGAATCTAATTTTAATAACTATATACACCCCTGATAGAAATTCAGGAAACACAATATTTGCAGGGAGGAAAATAGTGTTTTTACCTTTGGAAATAGCTTTAGTTGATATTTTAAAATAATGAGTGCATTGCTCTAATCCATATACTGTTTGTTTTACAAAACAGGGAGCATTTCTCCATGTGGTTAAATATTCTTGGGAAATGTGAATTTTGTGGTGAATGCCATCTGAATGATCATAATTTATTTTAGGTTTTGGTTCAGTGGCAGAGTGCTTGTGCAAAGCCCTGGATTTGGTCCCCAGCACAAGAAAAACTTCAACTGTCAAATGAAAAAGCCACCCAGTGAAAAAACTAAGAGTAATATTAAAAATTCAAATGCTTCAGGCTTTCCCATAAACTCTCCAGGGCTTCTCTGTGTAACTGTCTCTAAAAGTCCCAAGTAAACCTGATCGGATTAGTCTGCCACACCGGGCTGTACAGGAGCCCTAACCCTAACTCCTCCCTCCCATTTTAGAGGTACCCTACCAGGGCCACCACCTGGCAGAACATGCCAGCAATGTTTTCTTTGTTTGATTTGTTGCTTGTGCCAAAGCCTTCCACAGTCTTTATTTAGTTTTTTTAATATTTATTTATTTGCAAGCAGAGAGAGAGAGAGAAGAGAGGAGATGGAGAGAATGGGCACACCAGGATCTCTAGCCAGTGCAAACAAACTCCAAATGCATGTGCCACCTTGTGCATTTGACTGTATGTGGGTACTGGGGAATCTAACCCAGGTTGTTAAGCTTTTCAGGCAAGTATCTTTACCACTGAGTCATCTCTCCAGCCCCTATTTTAAATTTTTAATAAAATTTAATTTTTAATTATTTATTTGCAAGCAGAGAGAGAAACAGAGAGGAAAACAGAGAATGAGTGTGCCAGGGCTTGTAGCCACTGCAAATGAACTCCTGATCCATGCACCACTTTGTGGATCTAGCTGTTTGTGGGTACTGGGGAATCGAACCCAGATTGTTAGGCTTTGCAGGCAAGCAACTTAACCACTGAGCAATCTTTCCAGCCTCCCACGGTGTTTAGAATCTGCTCTCCTCATCTGAGTAAGAAGCCTGCTTTAATCTCAAAGTAGGCTGAAGATGTCCCCTTGTGACCCAGCATATCTTACTGATTTCTTCTAGTCCCTAACTTGAGAAATACTTAGGTCTCATATCTGACTGGATTTAGTAATAAATTTGTATGTTTATTCTGGTACCACAGAGCCAAACTGAAGCTTCTCTCTTTATAGACTACAGTATCAAAGAAAACAGGTAAAATGTGGAGTTCCACCACAGAGTCTTACACATACTAGGCAAGTATCTCCCACCCAGCTCAAGTTAGATTTTATTGTATTTTTAATTATATTTTTGTGCTGGGCATTGAACCCAGGGACTTGGCAAGTGCTTTACTACTGATTTACATCTTTAGCCCCTTTTTAATTAGTTTGAGAGGGAGTCTTGCTGAGTTACACATGTTGTCTTGAATTAGCTGTGCTGCACAGGCTGACCCTGAAATGGCAATCCTCCCGCTTCAGCCTCACAAGTGGGGTTTATAAGGATGTGCCCACCATGCCCTGGCACTGGAAGAGTTTTAAGAAGTAGAATGTTTTTTCTCTTAAGCAATAACTGGGACATTAGGGCCAATAGTAGTTTTCAATCTTTTGGTATGAGCAGTCCCAGAATGCATTAGTCACATGAGCGTAGCAGAGTCCCTGCTTTTTAGGGGCTGGCTGGTAGAAGAAATGAAATGTGTGTACGAGCTTAAGTACTTTGTGGAAAACAGAAAATGCTGTAACAAGAAAATAATTCAGGTGGTGGGTTCATTTGACTCTTTCAAAGCCCCACACTGTTGGATGGCAAGTAGAAGGTCAACAGACATTTTGAGAGAACTCTGGTAAGCTTGGAGGTCAGCCAGGCTTAGGCATCTCCAGAGCCATTACCTACAGGACTCACAGTGCCTGCGGTTCCTGCTTCTCACCTTGTCTCTCTCTGCCTCCTAGTCCTCAGTCACACCTCCCTGTCATTCTCTGTCCCTTTATATTTGCTGATTGTTTTATAGGTAGTGAATGCAGAGCCCAGTGTGATGTTGCAGACCTATAAATCCTAGCACTTAGGATGCTGAGGCAGGAGAATCATGAGTTCAAGACAACCTGGGCTACATTGCAAGCTTTAGACAAGCCTGGGCTATGTGGTGGAAATACTCTCTCAAAAATAAACAAAAGAAGAAATGCCAATGCTTTATTACCTGCACAATTGAGAGCACCAGCTTGGGCCAGACAGCCTTGATTTGCAGTTGGCTGTCCCCTGGGAGCATGTCTGCTCTGCCTCTTTGTGTCTAGACAGCTTTCCTCCTGTCTAGCTAGAAGTGGTAATGGTACCCAGCCCATGGTGTTCTTTTTTTTTATTATTGTCCATAATGAGTTACATTATTTAGTGGGCAAACAATGAGTTGTTATCCCCAGTTCCCCTATGCCCTTCCTCCCCATCCCCAATCAGCTGGATATCCTCCTCTGTGGGTTGTCTGGATCCGACCTTGGGGCAGGGGACCATGGATAGCCTAGTATTCAGCCTGGTTCTCCTGGCCCAAGTGTGTTGTTACTGAGGGGTGCCATGCCTCTCGATAGTCTCCCCCACCATGCCTCTCACAATCTTTCTGCCCCCTCTTCCGCTCAGTTCCCTGAGTCGTGGTGGGTGAGTATTAAGGCTGCTTTAATGTTGAGAACTTAGGGGTCTTTGTGTCGAAAATCGTTGGTGTCTGTCTCACTGCCTTATCCTGTGTTGATTGAATCAGCCCATGGTGTTCTTGTGTGGGTTAAGTGCGTTGTCACAGTGAAACGTTCAGAATGGCGCCTGGCACATTGTGAGTACCATTCGGCACACGTTGCTGTCACAGGCCCCGCCTACTGCCCTTTTCTGTCTGTATTTGTGACTAGGATTAACTTTCAACTTGGACAGTGTAGAAATTTCTTTTAAAGAATCTTAAACATTTTTTTTTCTTTGTATGTCTTTGGTGCAGGTTCTCCACATACGATTCTACTTGTCAAATTGCCCAAGAAATTGCTGAGAAAATTCAGCAACGAAATCAGTATGAAAGAAGAGGAGAAAAGACACCCAAGGTAACACCAAGAAAGAATTATTGCTTTAAGTGAGTTGTTTGAGCTTTGAGGTATGAAAACCTTTCTATATCTGAGGCCCTGTGTGTATGTGTGTGTGTACGTGTATCTATATACATTTTTTAATATTATTATTTTGGTATGCTGTAGGTATCTGTCACAGGAAACTTTTTCCCTGGGGAGATGGGAACACTTGTCTTCAGATAGGGCTCAGATAGCAGACCAAAGTACTATTGACCAATACCATTTTGGTGAACCAGTGAGTATTGGGGTTACTTACAGAGCAGGTGGAGGGGCTATTTATGAAATGTGGAGCCCCCAAAGCAGCCGCACCACTAAGAAATCTCATCCCATCCTGGGTGATGGCAACTTCAAGGAACTCCCTGTGTCAAGATTACTTTCTTGGATGCTCCTCCCTTGTTCTCAGGGTGAGGGCTACTTACAGAGCATGGGGACCCCAAAGAAGCTGCACCACAAGAAGTCTCATCCCCTCCTGGAAGATGACCTCCCCATAGCTGCTTTTCCCTCAGTCTCGGTGTGAGGCGTCAAAGCAGCTATTTCCATGGGTCACTTTCTTTTGCTCTTTTACCTGTTATATATAGTCCATCTCCCCTGAGAACATGAACCTCGTGTGTCATTGCATCCATCTGATGACCCCTCCACGCCCTTTTCTTGTGAGTTGTCACAGCTGCATTTGATAAAGCTGGCAGTAGTTGCTGATTGCGTTTAATGAAGAGGAATTTGCCATACAAGAGTATCTTACTTTTTCCCATTTATGAAATTAAAAATCCCCCCCAAGATATGCAACATTTTGTAGTTCATTCACTGGAGTTTCACACAATGCAGTGTTTGTTTCCACTGTCCCATAGTTCTGTGGACACTGTTGGTAAATGCCAGCATCAGGCTCTTGTGGTGTTTTTTTTTTTTAAATAATGATGTCATATTCAATTGATTTAGGCCTCTTTTATTACATATTTTTCTCATTTTCCTTCATTTATCCTTTTAGAGTAAATTTTTTTTTTTTAAAGTCCAGTCTTGCTATGTAGCCATGACGTGAACTTGCTGTGTAGCCTAGGCTGGTCTTGGACCCATGATGCTCCTGTTTATCTCCAGAGGTTTGGAATGGCAGGTGTTTGCAACCACACCTGGCATTTCAAAGTATTTTTGTGAAGTATCATTACTTTTTTTTTTTTTTGCTCTGTGTCTTAATTACCACTGCCTCTTCAATAAAAGAATTCTGAGTGGGACTTTGAATAGATGTGCAATGTGTTTATAATTTAAGATGGGGGAAATTTACATCTTTCAAATATGTAGTGTTTCCTTTTTATTCATTCCTGAAGCAATGTTTACTACAGTTACTGCATGCCAGGACCCGAGGCCGCAAATTTAAAAAAAATTATTGGTATCATCATTATTGTTTTGTTTTTTAAATATATATAATATTTTTATTTGTTTGCAAGGACAGAGTGAGCAAGAGAAGAGACAGTGGGTGTGCCAGGGCTTCTGGCCACTACAAACAAACTCCAGTTGCATGTAGCACTTTGTGCACCTGGCTTTGTGTGGGTTCTAAAGAATCAAGCCCAGGCCTTCTGGGTTTGCAAGCCAGTGCCTTTAACTGCTGAGCTATTTCCTCAGCCCTAAAAAATATTTTTATTTATTTATTTGTGTGTAGGGCAGGGGAGTGAAGAAGGGGTGCCAAGGTTTTCTGCCTACAGTGGGATGGGAGGTGAATTCCTAGACACTCCTAGGGCCAGCTAGCCTGGCCTACACAGTGGTGAAGAACAGGAGACCCTGCCTCAAGCAAGGTGGAAGGCTGAGCCCTGAGGTTGTCCCCTGACCTCTACACGTGACACACACACACACACACACACACACACACACACACACACACACACACACAAAGATAATATGAATAATAATTTTAAATCCTTTCTAGCTATTAAAATTAGGAATGATCTTGATCTTTTCATTTTCACATTGCCTACTGTGGTGAATTACGCTTTCATGTAATCTTTCAGTCAGTTTTCTTCTCTACCAAGTAGATTGGTCTCATTCTTCAAATAACACTTTCATTTCCTTGCTAGTCCTTATGTATTTCTTCAATTGGTCTTATTTTTTTTAAGTTAGCACTTCTAGAAGAAAGTTAAATGTACTATAGTTCAGACGGTAGTCTTCTATTCTTAGTTTTTCTGTTTTGTTTTTAATTTCCCCCACATGGTATTAATTATGTTTATTCTATTTTTAATCATTAACACCATGAACATTATTTTTAGGCTCTCTAGCATGAAACTGTTCTTAAATAACTAGAGAACATTCTGCTTGGTGGTGGTATACTGTCTCTTTTAATGTAATTCTGAATGTTCTAATTTTTCAAAAGTTTTACCTTAAGCTGGGCGTGGTGGCACACACCTTTAACCCCAGCACTCGGGAGGCAGAGGTAGGAGGATTGCCATGAGTTCGAGGCCACCTTGAGCAGAGTGAATTCCAGCTCAGCCTGGTCTAGAGTGAGACCTTATCTTGAAAAAAAAAGGGGGGTTTTACTTTTAAAATCCTGAAGTGGGATTAATATGTAGTTTTCTTACTTCAGTTATCTCAGTTCTTATGACCTGGATTATTTTGCTACAATATGAATTATGTTCTTTTTCCATCTTTTTCTGTGCTCTGGAAACTTCTGTTTAAATTATGATAATAGAACTTTTAAAAAACTTTGTATTGATAGCTTCCAGAATTATAGACCATAAACTATTATGATTCCCTCCCAACGCTCCCTCATATTTCTTCATCCTTCCAATTAGTCTCTTTTGTTTTCATGTCATCATCTTTTCCTCCCAATATGTGTAGGTACTATCAGGCACTGGGAAATCATGACTATCAAGGCCATTTTGTGTCTGGAAGTTTGCATTATTAGCAGTCTTCCCCTTCCTTTGGCTCTTATAATCTTTCCGCCACCTCTTCCTCAATAGACCTGTGCCTTGGGAATGTCCCAGTGCTGATCACTCCACTGTGACGTCTCAGCACTATTGTGTCTTTTGAGTCATCCCAGTCATCTGAAAAAGAGAAGCTTCTCCAGTGAAAATGAGAGTAGCATTATTATATGGGTATGATCATTTTTTTTAAAAGTGCTTATAAGGAAGTTTGGTGGTCATAATATATGTATTTAGCAGGCATTACTCCCATAGGGTTCATGACCTCCTCTGCCATAAGCTAGGTCTTCAGTACCAGGCATGTATTCCCTCCTGTGGAGCAGGCCTCCAGTCCAATTAGAGAGCGATTGTACAATAAATGTGCTACTATTGCACCAGTTGGCTCATTTGGTTTGGCTAGCCCATCTTAAGGCTTGCAAGGTCCACTGGTGTTCACCACCGTTGATGATGTCTCTCTCCCATAGGGCTGCATGCAGCCATAGCTTTTTCCAGCTTTCTGTCAGCTGGTTAACAGGGAGTAGGTTTCCAGCTCAGCTCCAGCTTGATTTCTCAGTGACCTGCAGCCCAAGCCTGTGTGGTCTTCAACAATAGGGTCTTACCATCTCTCTAGTGGGCAACCAAGAGCCTTGGCAATGGCCTGCGATGTCTTGGGGGCCTTGGGACCTCCCTGGCCAACAGCTCACTGAAAGGCATCCCATCTCTGGCACTGAAATTTTTCTAGTAACAAACAATCTATGGCTTCTGCATATGCCATTATTCAAAAAAATAGGTTTCCATATGGCTTATTCTAAACCTCTTAAACTTTGACTAGCCCTCCTCCTACCCCTCCTTTACTCAATCCTTTCCCCTCACCCCCCAACACCATTGCACCCCTAGTGATCTATTCATTTACTTACTTATATACAATACCCTCTCCTTAAGTCTTCCCTCTCCTCCATCCCTTATAGTGCCTGTACTATTGACTTTCACTCCAACTCACGTAAAAGTCTAATCATTTGTAGCTAGGATCCACATATGAGAAGACATGAATAGAACTTTTTATTTTAGAAGATCATTTTATTATAAAATATAAAGAAATCCTATGACTCAGAAATAATTACTTTTAGCATTTTTTTGTATATTTTAGTCCATGCAATATTTTTTCATTTGGGTAACAGCTTATTTTATGACTTAAAAAATAGTTATCTTTTCTCTGCTAAACAAATTGGGCTCTGAGTAATACTTTTTAATGGTTGTATGCTTTCATCTCTTTGACGCTTTGGTGCTTAAATTCTTAAACTCTTCATAGGCCTGGTGTGTGTGCATATGTGTGGCATGTGCAGTGTGTGCTTGCTCATGTTATATGTTTATGTGTAAGTATGTGTGCATATGTGCGTGGAGGCCAGAGGTCAACATCTCTCTTCCTTATTTTTAAACATTTAAAAATATTTTTATTTATTAATTTATTTGCAAGCAGAGAGAGACACACAGACAGAAAGAGAGAGAGACTGGGCTTGCCAGGGCCTCTAGCCACTGCCAGTGAGCTCCAGACATATGTGTTACTTTGTGCATCTGGCTTACGTGGGTACTGGGGAACTGAACCCAGTTCATTTGGCTTTGCAGACAAGCACTTTAACTGATGAGCCATTTCCTCAGGCCTATATCTTATTTTTTGAGTCAGGGTGTCTCACTGAACCCAGAGCTCAACAATTCAGCTAGGTGAAATAGCCAGCAAGCCCTGGGAATCCTCCTGTTTCTACCTCCGCAGTGCTGGGATCTCAGGCTTGTGCCATCACACTCAGCATTTTATGTGGGTGTCATGCTTGTAGAGCAAGCACTTTACTGCCTGAGCCATCTCCCAGTCCTATTTTACTTTTTAATGCCATAGGCAGGTCTCGCTTTGTTGCTCAGGCTGGCCTTGAGTCTTTGGGCACAGTGATCCTTCTGTCTCAACTTCCTGAGTAGGCTACTCAGCTTGTGTTGTTTTGTTTGCTTGTCCTGTTTTCAGGTGTTCCCCTCCCCTCCCCCTACTGAGGTAGGGTCTCACTGTAGCCCAGGCTGAGCTGGAATTCACTCTGTAATTCTAGGCTGGCTGGCCTCAACTCACATTGATCCTCCCACCTCTGCTTCCAGAGTGCTGGGATTAAAGGTGTGTGCCACCACATCTAGCTCTGTTTTTAGTTTTTGAATACATGGAGACCCGTTTCCCTTTGATTCCCATCAACACTGGGAGGAGCTGTCCTTTGCTTTCCAGAAGTCTTAGTACACAGGCTTTTCTTGGCTGCTGACCTCTTGGACAATTGCTTAATATGTGTGACTCTGCTCACCAAAGGAGAGGCCCCTGCTTCCACCTAAATTATATAACTGCTACTTTAAACAAGGCAGCAATGAAATCTGTGACATTATTTCTGCCTTCTTACTATACCTCTGATTTCTTCTAATGTTAAATAATATGTTTTCAATTAAGTGAGAACTTTTATTCCTCACATTTCCAAATTCCAGAGAGGGTTTCTCCCCACCCAGTCTCTTTAGAGTCACAAACAGAAGTATTTCCCCTGGTTTTAGAATGATTGAAGAAAATGCACACAGTCCTGGAGAAAGAGTCATATGTGGTTATTTAAAAAGAACACATTGCTCTCAAATGTTCACATGGGTTATATATAAAGTAGAATGCTCAAGAGGCTGGTTGGGATGGTAATGGGATTTGACGCTTTGTCATTTGAAGCATGGTTGAGGGAACCATGGGGTTTTACTGTTGAATGAATACTGGGGAACACAATTTCCTGCAAGACTCCAGGGTAGGTAAATATCATCAATGGCTAGAAGCTCAGGGGACAGAATCCAGCCTAGTGCGAGGGCAAACTGACAGTTTCTTTTGTTTGTTTTGGCTAACACACACACACACACACACACACACACACACACACGTATATATGTATATATATATATATATATATATATATATATATATAATTTTTTTTTATTTGAGAGGATGAGAATGGGCACTCCAGGGCCTCTTGCTGCTAAAAGAATTCCAGATGCATGCACCACTTACTTTGTGCATCTGGCTTTATGTGGATATTGGGGAATGAAGCTAGGCTGTCAGTCTTTGCAAGCAAGGACTTTTACTGCTGAACCATTTCACCAGCCCCCAAACTGACAGTATCTAATCAATGTAAATGTTCTGGTGTGGTCCAGGTTGCTATGGGCAGGTGTAGTGTGGGTATAAGCCCTAGGTGAGTGGCTGGACCAGGAACCATTGAGAATCTTACAACTGCCAGTTTGCCATTAGAGGCTAAGCCTCTCTTCAGGCCTTCCTTGGTTGACTCATAGTCTATAAAGCCACAGGTACATGGTTTAATTTCATTTCTACACTCCTGGACTAGCATACTTAGGGTTTGTTCTTTTCTTTGCAGCTTACGGTGACAATCAGAGCTTTGTTGCAGAATCTGAAGGAAAAGATCGCCCTTTTGAAGGACTTATTGCTAAGAGCTGTGTCAACACATCAGATGTATCCATGTAAACATTTCCACCTCTTTTCTAGAGTGGGAGGAAAAGCACTCTTATTTTAAGAAAGGAAGGAATCTGGACCACCCAGATTTTTCCACAGCTCAAGGAGGACTTGGTTTTCACACTATTGCCTATAATTTTGATTTCTATTTTAAGTGTCTGCTACATGTTTTACAGTGAATCTGCTGGCAAGGCAAGACCTACCAAAGGAATGAACTTGTTTGGGTATAGCCTTTGCAGAGCAGGAAGCTAATGCTGTATTTATAGAGTTCCACATTTCTGCCTGTCTCCTGCCTTGAGGATGGCCAGCCACTCTTGCACCAGCACAGCTTCCAGGATATTCTGAGCCATGATTCCACTTGTGGACTGTCCAGGGTCTCAGAGATCCTTTGATTTCTGGAGAGGCCAGTACCAGTAGAAGCTGTAGATCTTAAAAAATAAAAACTGTTTATGTAGAGTATTGAGATATGCCTTTAAGCAGGCTTGGCTTTCATCTTAACCTTCTGCCAATTTTCAAGTACTGAAGTATTTTAAAGCTGGGTGTGGTGGCATACACCTGTAACCCCTGCATCCAAGAGGCTGAGGCAGGAGTGTCCACTTTTGGAGCCAGCCTGGACTACATAGGAGATCCTATTTCAAAACAAAAAGCAAACAAGAACTTTACAGTTTGATAAATGTAGAGAAATTCATGTGACTGTTACATAAACCACCTCTAAACTTGCATTTACATTGGTTTGAAAGTTGGCCTCAAGCAGTCATATTTCTTGTAACTTGTCTATTTTTCATGTCTAAGACCCAACTTTTACTCTCAGAGGAAATGGTTATATCCAAGCTTTAGATATGGGGAAATGTAGGAATACAGCTTTTTAGATAAAACAATTAAAGGTGTTTTAAAAACTATTTTCTCCCAAGTGAAACCTTTTTAAGTTACTAGGAAGGTTGGCATAGATTCGTTTCATGATTTTCCAAATGTTCAATTATTAATCCACTAAGGTTTCAAATGTCAAATAAAAGTTTAATTTTAGTAAACAATTGAACCTTCTTTTCAGCACAATTAGAATATTCTGGTACACTTTACCCTCCGTCAGGTATCATTTGTTACTGGCCTATTAATCTGTTGTAAAGAGTTTTTATTTTGCCCAAAGCACCAAGTCTTAATCCATAGACCTCACGTGGTTTCAGATGGGCAGGACTGGCTCCTCTTAGGTGAAAATGCTGGGAAATCTCTGTGTGAGGTCAAGGTGTACAAACTCTGTTACTGACAGCACATACATTAGAGAGGTCGCTAAATATAGTTTCATGATATGACATTAGTACTATTTACTAACTTCTATTAAGACACCTGGTTCTAATTCATCTCATCTATATGTTAAGTCTATAGGGCAAGAGAAACATAAATCTTGAACTCTTTTTAAATTTTTTATTTGAGAGAGAAAGAGAGAAAGGAGAGTGGGAGAGAGAGAGAGTGGGACTCCTACCACTACAAATGAACTCCAGACACATACAACAGTTTGTACTTCTGTCTTTATATGGGTACTGGGGGCTTAAACCTGGGTCATTAGGCTTTGCAAGCAAATGCCTTTTAACGGCTGAGCCATCTTTCCAGCCCATGAACTCTTTCCTATTAATGATTTCTTGTAGATATTAAAGAGCAAATTCTATGTCACAGTCATAATTGACTTTGTTATTCTAAACACTTACAGTCTGCCCATCTGTTGAATTCTTTTGGAGTTTTGGTTTCATAATGATCTCAGAATTACTTTCCAAATTACTGAATTAAGCACTGTCTTTAATGTACTGAATGAAGATAATTAAAATATTATAAAATATGTAAGGATGTTAATATGGATAGTTCAGAATTTCCTAGGAGAAATTTTTTAAAAACTCAACTGAATTGTAATAGCTTTTTTTATGTTTTCACATCATTGATCTGTGCTGTAGAGAAGGTGGCATGCAGATAATTCACCACATGAGGGCACTCTAAACATTGTTTTCAGGGAGCGAATTTTCTCTTGATGGAATAAGAAGATAGCTTCAATAGTATGATAGCCTTGTTTGGTGCTAGGAATTGAGCCCAGGGCCTTGGACATGCTAAGCTCTTGATCTACCATTAAATTACATCTCCAAACTCAACAGCCTCTTTTTAATTATTCTGTCCTTTTATCTTTCCTTTCTCTGACCTCCTTCCTCTTCCCAAACATTTTTCTGTTTCTTTTTTTCTCTTTCTTTTCCTCCCTCCCTCCTTTCCTTCCTTCTTGCTTTCTTTCCTTTCTTCCCTTCTTTCTTCACTCCTTCCTTCTTTTCTTTCTTCCTTCATTCCTTCCTTCCAGCAGGATATCATTTTTGCTCAGACTGACCTGGAACTCACTCTGGAGCTAACTGGGACTTGTTTCTGAGGGTTGTTTGTTTGTTTCTTTGTTTGTTTTGGTTTTTCAAGGTAGGGTCTCACTATGTAGTCTCAGGGTGGCCTCAAACTCACGATGATCCTCCTATCTCTGCCTCCCAAGTGCTGGGATTAAAGGTGTACACCACCACACTTGGCTTGATGAGGCTAATTTTGATCTCATGGTGATCTTACTTCAGGCTCCCAGTGCTGGGATTATAGGCATGAACCACCAAACATTTTAAATAGTTTTGTGGAATTTTTTCCTCGAGGCTTTAGCTAAGTCAGATAGAAACTTGTCATTTCTATTTATTTATTTGAATATATTATGTGTAAGAGAGAAAGAATGTGTATGCTAGTGTCTCTTGCAGCTGCAAATGAATTCCAGATGCATGTGCCACTTTGAGTCCAGCTTTAGGGGGGAGCTGGGCAATTGGACCCAGGCCAGTAGGCTTTGCATGCAAGTGCTTTTAACTGCTGAGCTGTCTCCCCAATCCCAGCAACTTGTCACTTCTAGTTGCATCATATTATTAGGCTTGGTGATTGGTTCCTTTTCTTCTTTACAAAGAAGGAGCTTAGGCCAGGTCAAACTTTGTCCCTTAGTCACTAATACAGTTGGAAAGAAGACCCAGCATTCCAGCAGTGTTTCACACTGTGGTGAGGGATCTTTGAGAACTTCATTAACTCACCCAGGACCCAGCAGCCAGGAGCAGAAGAGTCAAATTCAAGCAGAGGACTGCCTGGCCGCCCAAGTCCATTGTTTAAAGCTGCATCTGCTACAGTAGAAATAAGACAGTTAGCTGTCTCTGGCATGTCTTCAACTAGGATGCTTTTACTAACTGGCTTGATGCTGTAGTACCATGATAAGCCCTATTTGTGATACAAATTTTCAAGAACCTTCTTAATCATCAGCAAGATTAAGCAGTTTTTTTTTTTTTAGTTACACCTCATGGTGTTGTAATTCTTAGAAAATATTTTGGCTATACATCATCAGTAGAATGGCTTTTTAATCCTGGTTTAGGGGACTAATTAGTGTTGGGTGACTTTCTTAAATGTGAATATTTGAATACCACATTTCCTTAGTGTACTGGGTAGTTGAGCATTTGTGGTACTTAAATTCACATTAATGCCTTTCTGTATTCATGGAGTTTCCTAAAGAATACTAGGAGGTTCAGAAAAGTAAGTCCTTACTTTGTGGATGAACTGTGCTGGGGGAGTCTTCAGGGGATTGCTTCACCATGCCTTCACAATAGAGCTGTGAAAATGTAAAAATGCTTTCTAAGCAATTAGATTCATGGAATGTAGGTATGTCATGCTCTTTTCTGGAAAAGTATTTTTTTTGAAATTTTTATTTATTTGTAAGCAGAAAGAGAGAGCGAGAGAATGAGGATGAGAATGAGCCTGCATGCTAGGGCTTCTTGCCACTGCAGATGAAGTCTAGTATAATATCCAATGCATGCACCAATCTGTGCATCTAGCTTTATGCGGTATTAGGGAACTGAACCTGGGCCAGTAGGCTTTGCAAAGAAGTGCTTTTAATCACTGTGCCATCTTCTTAGCTCAAAAAGGTATTTTTCTCCTGGCCAAGGATGAATGTGAAATCAAAACGAAAATTTTATACTTCTGAATCCATTAGTTTGCAATTAATAAGCCAAAGTCCTATAGCCACAGTATTAAAATTACTGGCAAACATTATTTGTTTATCTATTTATTTTTGATGTTGAGACAAAGCTCTGTCTCTGTAGTGCAGGCGGGCCTGGACCTCACTATATCATCCAAGCTGGTTTAGAACTACTGATAATCCTCCTGTCTTAGTCTCAGTGCTAGGATTACAGGCAAGAGCCACCATGCTCAGTGAAACAGTCACTTCTTTTCACAGCGTTCTTTTGTTTGTTGTTTTTAACTATTTTTATATATTTGCACACATGTATATACAGGTCTCACTTGCCTGCAAATGCCAGACATATGTGCAAGTGTTTCTATGTATCTTTATATGAGTGCTGGGGAATCAAACCTGGGCCAGCAGACTTTGTAAGCAAGCACCTTGAACCACTGAGCCAACTCTCTAGGCCTTCACAGCTTTCTTGAGATAGGAATTATAATTTCCTTACTGGTCAAAAGATGTGTGCTCCATGTAGAATTTAGGTAGTAGTAAGAATCTTCTCAGAACTGGCTTTATGTGAAGCTTGTCATTTGTTCTTCAAAATCAACACCTTTACCTGTGTTAAGAGAGAGAAAACAACCTCCTTACAAGGATGTTTTTCAATATCAAATGGTATTTTGGTGACTTGGGGAAAGGCCCGTGCAAATAAATTGTTTTTAAATCAGTTAAAAGGCTGGGGAGATGGATCAGTGAATAAAGTGCTTGCCATATAAGTGTGAGGAATTGAGTGTGGATCCCCAGTACCCACAGAAATGCTAGTGGGTATGCAGCCAGCCAGTAGTTCCAGCACTGGTGGGGGTGGGGGGACAGAGACAAGATCCCTGAGACAAGATGGTTAGCCAGACCAGCTGAGTCAGTAAGTGACAGCTCCTGTCTCTGTCCATAAACTGGACATACCTGGCAAAATGTGTAATTTCTAATTCTGAATAGCTACCCTCTCTGTTCCTACTTGTTTAAGGATATTGTTGGCCCAAGCACTTTGGACATCTGGCCCCACTGGTGTGGTGGGAATGATGTTGGATTTGGAAATACACAGAACTGAAATTCTAGACCAACTTTGCCACCTGCTTGAGGTCAAACAGGAATTCAGTCTTCCTGGGCCTTTGTGTCATTATCTTTAAAGTGCTACTAACTCTACTTTGTGATATTTTTAAAGCACCTCACAGAATTAGCATGCTGTCTTGTTGGGGGTTGAGTAAAAGTTAGTTACCAGGTACTCACTAACTAAGCAGCCTGAACCTCCTTCTGTTTTTCTGTGTTTATTCACTAAACTTAATAAAAGAAAGTAAGCCAGAAAACAGCTTCTGCTTCTCACTGCTTAAACTGTCTCCTAGCAGCTCTTCTGTGAAGGTGTGGTGAAGCAATTCCCTACAGACTCCTCCAGCGCAGTTCATTCACAAAGTAAAGACTAAATTCTTTTCAAAATTAATTGATTTATTAATCGATTTGTTTATGTGTATATGTGTATGTGTCTGTCTGTGTGCCTCTGTATGTGTATACACACAATTGGACCTCTTGCTGCTGCAAAGGAACACCAGATGCCTGCATCACTTTTTGTATCTGGCTCATGTGGGTAGCTTAGGAATTGAACCTGGGCCAGCACCTTTAACTGCTGAGCCATCTTCTCAGCTCCAAGCCTAAATTCTTAAGCCCTCTACCCAGTAAGGAGGTAGGAGAGTGAATGACCTAAAATACTGACAATATACAGGTGGTTGATATCCAGAGCTATCCAGTCAACGATCTATGCAGCATGTATAGAGGCATGTGTGTGACAGGAGACAGGCTGTGCCTGAGACTGAGAATAAGTAGGAATGGGGTCCACAGTGGGTATTCATCTTCCATTATTTGTCCTCTGATCAGGGAAAGTCAGAAAACAAATAGGCAAAAAAAAGTGTTTTCTTAGAACTTATGTTCCTGGCGACTGCAAATATTAACTGGCGACCTCCATGAATGCCATATGTATGCTGCTGTGTCCCTAGGATGTCCAGCCCTGCTCCAGCTTCTGGGTTTTCTCCTTACTGGCTGTGCCAGGGCCTCCAGCCACTGCACACAAACTCCAGACACATGCACCACCTTGTGCATCTGACTTTACATGGATACTGGGGAATCAAACTTAGGTCCTCTGCTTTGCAGGCAAACACCTTAACCGCTAAGCCATCTCTACAGCCCCCCAGTGTTGCTTTTAGCAGGATCCCAAGAAGGCACCATGCATGAGCTGTGCTGGCAGCCCCCGGGTGGAGAAAGAAAGCCCTGGATGTTTGGTAGTAAGCCCACCAGAGAGTAGGAAGGGCTTGGCTTTAACCTAGCCTCCCTGTTCACCAGCAGAGCAGCTCAGGCATGCCAAGTCTCAATCTCCTGTTGGAAAAATGACAGTATTAGAGGATCTCTAAGGCTACTTCTAGCATCAGATGTCAGTAACTATGTTCTTCACTTACTAACCCACTCTGAATCACTGAGTTTTATGTCTTCAAAGTCATCTTGTTGGTTCATTCTTAACATTTGTTTAAATCTGAAACTAGCATTTGCTGAATTTCAAAACACCTTTCTCTCTTTTTATTAAAAATGCTTTATACCAATATACTTGTTAGTTTTTGACCAAGAGCTACTCTCTCTCTCTCTCATACTTCATCCTGTCCCATCTCATTCTTAGTAAATATACTGATGGCTGGTGCTTTTCAATCCTGACTTTCCTAGACAGAAAATATATATACACACATATGAAATTCTAGGAGTTGGGGTATGGCTCAGTTGCTAAAGTGCTTCCTGCATAAGTGTGAGGAGCTGCAATGAGATGCCCAGCATCCACATAAAATGCTGTGTGGGCATGACAGCCTCCCTATAATCACGGCACTGACAATGTGGAGGTGGGATCCCCAGGGCAAGCTGACTAGCTGAAGTAGCTGAATCAGTGAGCTCTGGGTTATCTCAATAAGGTAGAGAGTAGTTGAGGAAGATACTCCATACCAACCTCTAGCTTCCATACACCAAGCACACTCACAGACATGTGCACATGCATATACATGTGTGAATACCACAAACATGCGGAAATATTCTAAAATAATTATAAAATTCTTGTTTGGGTAAAGGATTCATTCTGTACTGTGGTTCTGGGACTTTTGTTTCTTCTTAGCATATGGGAGAGTTAATATATCACACCCTGAATCACCCAGTCCCCTTCCTTAGAGGCAGATGTTTGTACAGACTTCCAGAAACTGTGTTGAGCACAGGGAGAGTACACTGTTCACTCTTCACTAGTTAGCTGCTACGCTGCTGCTTCTCTCCTCTCTCTGTCCGGTGGAACACTGCCCTATGGGAGCTAAGTATCTAGAGATATCAATTACCATTGTCAGCAACACAAAAGCCACTTTCCTATTCTTTTTTCAGTCTGCCAACAGCCCGTTGCACTAGTTCCGTATTGCTTCCTGGCTGTTCCAGAGTCCTAGTATCCTAGTGTCTGCAGGAGAAGTTCCTGTGAAGAGAATGCCCCTTTTCACTTTTATTCCATGTCTAGAAGGCAGTCTGGCCGTGGTTGGATCTGTAGAAGAGTGCCTGGTGTTTCAGCTCTTTCCAGACTTGTGGAAGTTGTGTCTTAGTTTAGTTTACATTTTAAAAGTATAAACTAACGTGAAGCTGAATGTCTTTTTATTTGATTAGAGATGGTAGTGTTCCTTTTTACTTTGCTCTGTTATGACCCTTGCTTAATTTTTATTTGTCACCATTTTATTTTGCAAGTAATTAATGTTTTATATAATCATAGCTTCTAGGTTTCTCTTCAACATTTTCAATTTTGCCTGGAAAGACTTTTCCTACTCAGAATTATTTTAAAGTTCTCATATATTCTTCCAAATGCTTTTACAACTTGATTTAATTTATTTAAATTTTTTTATTTATTTCCAAGCAGAGAGAGATAGAAAGAAGAGACAGACAGACAGACAGATTGGGCTCACCAGGTCCTCTAGCTGCTGTAAATGAACTCCAGATGCATGGGCCATTTTATGCATCTGGCTTTACTTAGGTACTGGGGAATTGAATCCAGGTCATTAGGCTTTGCAGGCAAGTGCCTTATCCACTGAGCATCTGTCCAGCCCCTACAATTTTATTTTTTTAATGTTTAAATTCTGGAAGTGTTTGAATCTATGCTTAATTGTAATATTGGATTTTAGTTTAGCATATGTTTTCTTGGGTGGCTGGATACTGACATCCCAACAAAACCAGTGGTTGCCAGCTTGAGCATAGCCTATAAAACAAGGCTAGCTAATGTTGGGACATAATTAATAGTTGCACAATTGAAAATTTCCACTTGTCACAGTTTCTGGTTTTTCTGAGGAGCTTTCTTTAGATTGAATAAAAGACTTCTCCTTTATTGACAATTTATCATTAATTTGGAAGACATATTTATTCTTATTTGTATTGATCAAAAGGCTACTATTTGGCCTACTAATGCAAAAGAAGATTTGAAGTCACAGTTCTTAGTTATAGTTGCTACTTCATGGTTTCCCAGATAGGGCATTTCCTGACTGTCATCATCAGGAAGTGGAAAGATAATGGTAATGATTTGATTCAAAAACATGTGGCATTCTGGAATATTGAGAGAATTCATTCAATTTTATTATTTTAATATGTAAAGAAACTAACACTGTTCAAAGATAATAGTTTGGGAGATTTATAGTTTTCTAATTACTCAGTTTCTGGGGGATTATTATTATTATTATTTGCATTTGTTTACTATTTTACTAGCTAGCCAGTTATTTTTTTGTACAAATTTAGCAACAAAAGTTGTAGACTCCCTGAGCTATAGATTCCCCATTTGGACCAAAGTGCTGCTAACCCTTGATTCCGCCAGTTTCTCAGAAGCTTTTATGGGCATACACACAATGTTTTTAACCTCTTTTGAAAAGGACAACAGTCAGCACTAATCCTGCACTATTATCACTAGAACCAGGCACCAGTGGCTGGTGCTACCTCATGCCACTAACCCTTGACTAGAATAAAACAAAAGCCCTTTGACGAAAGACAAATCAAAGCCAGACAAAACTGATTTGAGGTGGTTTATTTTCAGCCTAGCATAGTTTTTTTCAAGAAAGTATATGCAACACTTGGCTGCTCATGGTGTCACCTGCCTATAATCCCAGCACTCACAAAGCTGATCTGTAGTTTGAGGCCACCCTGGGATATGTAGCAGAGCTCTGTCACAGAAAAACAAACAAGCAAACCCAAAAAACCACATTGGATTTAGGGGCTGGGGTAAAAGTCAGTAGTAATAACGTCACCTTTGAGTCAGTTCCCAGTACTAAACAACAGTGACAAAAACCCTCTTTGGATTAGGTTCTGATTTACTTTTTTAACCATTACTTTGACTTGTGCTAGAAACAGTGTAAAGGGTGCTACAGATAAAGAATCAGCCACCTGCAAGGGTGAAGCAACTGGTTCAAGATAGTAGCTAGCACAAAATAGGACTGCCACTCTTATTCTTGGAACTCCTGGTCTACCACATGTACTAGGGCAGCACATTGAAATGTGACCATTTCTTTGTAATTTTCCTTAAACATCACAGTTAAACTGAAGTGATAGTAACTTTTTTTTTTACAGCAAATTGTTACATAGAGCAGCACTATACAAAATTTGTGAGGATTATTAATAGGTTTAAACATGGAAGAAATCAGGCAGTATAAAGAACTCCCCATCCCTACCTTTCCAAAGCAGGACCTGAGGTTTTTTTTTGTTTGGGGGAGGGATTGTTTTTGTTTTACAATGCTAGGGATCAAACTCAGAGCCTCACATAATACTATGCAAGCCATTTTCCCCAGCCCTGTCTTAGGGTATTAATGCATATGAAAATACCCTTGAATGCTGAAACCTGTAACTTAAGCCTAAAGAGTCATGGAGCCATATCGCCCCATTGTCTGCTCTCTGGCAAGAAAATATTATTTACCTAGTATATTTTTCAGTGAAAAGACTTACATAATGATCTATATCTTGCATCCCTTAGCAGTGGTACAGCTAAGGTCATTTAACTGCAGGGTTAGTGAACTTGAAGGTCCGAGCAGGGAGTGCTGAAGAGCAACTCAGAATTCTGGGTAGTTAGGATTAGAGTCTGTAAAAGCTGCAAATGACTTGAATAGTTAAATTTAAAAGGTAATAGGTAAAATGAGCTGATCTACCCATCACTGGACCTTAACAACTGTCTGCAGAACACAACTGGAAGGGGATCGAAGACAGAACCTGCTGGACGATCTTGTAACTCGAGAGAGACTGCTTCTGGCCTCCTTTAAGAATGAGGGTGCAGAGCCAGATCTAATCAGGTATGACATTTTTCGCTTACAGGGCTTACCTAGCCCAAGAGGGGTTACTTGCAGATCTAATCAGGTATGACGTTTTCACTTACAGAGCTTTACCTGGCCCAAGAGGGTTACTTGCAGTTATTACAGCTGTTTCCTGCATCGTTTCCACTCCTTATGCAATTTGGCCATTGATAGTGTTTGACTATAATTTCCCACTCAGCTTGGTTTTCATTCATTTCCTAGATTTAGTAATCCTGCTCTGCACAGCTGAGGTCCACTGTAGGTCTAATGTACTTAAGGAGACTACAGGACCAGCAACTTTCTTTAGCAACTTTCTTTAGAGAGAGCAAGCGCGTATGATGGGGTCTCTTGCTGTTGCAAACAAACTCCAGACACATGTGCCACTCTGTGCGTCTGGCTTTATGTGGGTACTGGGGAATTGAACTCTGGCCAGCAGCCTTTGGAGCAAGAGCTACTGAGCCACCCTTCCAGCCATTTTTGGTATTTTTAAGTTGAGTTTGTTAGATTGTTTCCTCTCATACACTCCTGAAGTCACTAGTTCTCTGTGTGGAAAGGCGAGTTTTAATTGGCTTGTTGCAGACTGTCCTAATAAGAGTAGTGTGGGGATCACAGAGAGGAGTTCAGAAACTGGAATCTTCTGGTTCTTTGCCAGCAAGTGGGTCCCACTGCACAGAGCTGACAGCTGCCCTGAACTCAGCCCTGGAGAAGGGATGCGGCTGTTCCCTGCTGAAGCTAGTGCCCCACCTTCCAGAGCTCTCTCAGATTGCTGGAGGGAGCCATCACAGAAGCTCTTCTGCTCCACTATTGGGTCTGTTTGGTTCTTTTGATCCAGCTGAGCTCGGTCAGGCTCCCTTCAGATTGTTCAGTCCAAGTGGGGGTGCACTTCATGTGACCCTCATAAGCACCCGGGATTGCGAGATGCTGTCCTAGGATGAGCTGGAGAGGATGCAGCAGCTTCATTCCTGTTGGTACCAGTCTTCTCAGGAGCAGGTAAGTCAAAGTCTTCAGAAATACAAGAAGCTGGGTGAAATACAATGGCATTTCTGTGAAGAAAGCTCAAATTAGGGAGGAATTAGAAAGGGAAGAATCATCCCTTTCGACAGCCTCTAGGCAAGGTTTTTTCTTTCTTTTCTTATTATAAATTTCCATAAACATAAATAATATGCCATGATCATAATTCCCTCCCATCACCCTCCTTCTCCCCCTCCCAAATTCCTCCTTCTTTAAATCTCTTCTTTTTTCCAACTAGTCTTTTTTCTATTTTGATGTCATCATTTCTTTTCCTTCTTCTCTGAAGGTCTTGTGTAGGTAGTAGCATCAGTCACTGTGAAGTTATGAATATGACGGCCACTTTGCTTCTGGAAGCTCGTATTGCTAAGCACTCCTTGCCTTCCTTTGACACTAACATTCTTCCTGTCACCTCTTCTGCAATATTCCCTGAACCTTGGAGAGTGGACTAGGAATGTCTCAGTGCTGAACACTCCATTGTTCCTTCTCACCACTTTGCTAGTTTTGAGTCACCATAGGGGTCAACAAAACCACCATCTGAAAAGAGAAGCTTCTCTAACCAAAAATGAGAGCAGCATTAATATATGGACATAAACTTAAGTAATTAGAGGGCAGCTTGGTAGGCACATTATATCCATTTAGCCAGACAACAGTAGTAGTTTACCCCCTGGTAACTCTAGCCATGGGTTTTTGATTAGGCTATCAGTACCAGGCAGGAATTCTCTCCTGTGGAGCGGATCTTAATTCTAGTCAGAAAGCACTTGGTTTCCTCCATAATAGACAGGCCACCATTGTACCAGTTGGTACATTTGGCCTGGCTGGCCAGCAGTAAAGGATCCACTGCTGATTAAGACCATTGATGACTTTTCTCCCCCAACAGGCTGCATAGGGTCTTTCAAGCATTCTGAGAGCTAGTGAACAGGGTGGAGACTTCCAGCTCAGCTCTGGCTTTATTTCTCAGTGACCTGCAGCTCAAGCATGTGGAGTCTTCAGTAGCATTAGGGTCTTACCATCTAGTTCTGGTGGGCAACCAAAGCCTTGGCAATAGCCTGTAATGTTTGGGGACATCAAGGGCCTCCCTGGCTAACAACTCACTGGAAGGTACACCACCACTGCCACTGAAATCTTTCTAGTAACAATCTATGGCTCTGGGCACAACATTATCCACCTCCACAGGATACTTCCGCCCAAACTCTTTTTTAACATATGTATTACTAGCTTGTGGAGAAGTGGGTTTCCATGTGGATTATTCATAACATGTTAAATTTTGTATGAATTTTGTTAAATTCATAACATGTTAAAACCCTCCCTCCTCTCTTCCATCTCCTCTGACCCTACTTAGACATTTTACCCTCAGTATTCTGCCTTTCTACTTACATATCTACTATACTTTTCGCCTAAGCCCTCCCCTCTCCTCTCTCCCTTATAGCCTGTTTCTAGCTTCCTGGTCTCTACTAATGACTTACTCCAACTCACATACAAATCTAAACATTTGAAGCTAGGACATATGAGAGGGAACATGTTGGGTGTGACTTTCTGAGCCTGGGTTACCTCACTTAGTATGATCTTTCTAGAGCCATCATTCCTCTAGGCAGGGTTTTTAATTGTAGGCAGAAGCCTATGGTGGGGCTGACTTACTGTTACTCCTCATGGCTCCCTGGAAGTATTCAGATCTATGGATATGAGGAATAAAGTAAGTGCTGAGAAGGGTCATCCAGGTTGGTGAACTAGAACAGGTAAACAGAGGAATCCAAAATGAAAAGAAATTACTATCTTTTAGTAAGGGTATCCACATGGAAGGAGAAGGCCTTTTTAGCCAAGAAATGAATCGAGCCAGGAATGGTGGCTCATGTCTGTATTTGTACGTTGGGGACACTGAGTCAGGAGTATTGCTATCGGGTATAGGCCAGCTTGGGCTATAAAGTGAAACCCTGCTTCAAAAGAAAAATAAAGAGTAAGAAATAAAGACATGGGTAGGAGGAACATATTGCAAGGAGGATGGGAGTCGAGGAGAGAGAGGATGGTCAGAAACCGAGGAAACGTTTAAGTTCTGTGTGGCCGTGGTGGAGGAGGTCATGAACGATAGTGATCTTTATGATTTGGTGAGAGCCTTTGACAGCAGACTGGAATGATTGCTCTTCACTAACTGACCTTTAGTGATGGCAAAGGAGCCAACTGGAGAATTGGACCTTTGTGGGTTTGGCTGGTTGGTAGTGTTTTGGTCGCTCTTGCCTTTTCTCTGTGTAGTCTCTGCATCGTACTTTTCCAAGCTTGGCCTCCAGCTGAGCTGCACCAACATCCCCTGGAAGCACATGAAACACTCCGAACTTCAGCAGCAGCCTGGCTGCCTGCAGGCCTGTGTCTTACCAGCATGGGCTGGTGCCGTGGAGAGAGACACACTCCTTCGTGTGCTGCTTGCATAATGTGTTCGTAGCTGTGGGAGTTGGTTTCAGAATCGCCCAAGAAACTCTCCAAAAAAAGAGACAAAGATACAGAAAAGTAAAAAGTTTGGGAGAGATGGTGTAGTGGTTGAGGGGTTTGCCTGCAAAGAAGAAAGACCCAAGTTCGATTCCCCTGTACGCACAGAAAGCCAGAAGCACAGGGTAGCACATGCGTTGGAGTTGGTTTGCAGTGGCTGGAGGTCCTGGTGCACCCATTCTCTTTCTCACTATTTCTCTCTCACACTCTCAAATAAATAAATAAAATTTATATTTTTTAAATTTTGGACTGTGTACTTGCAGAGTCTGGTGAGTGGTCTGGGGAAGGGTATGGTGGCAGTGAGGCTAAGGGAAGCTCCTGGGTGCTCTAGTAGGAGGTAAGGGGAGACCCTCTGCTTCATGTCGTAGTGTGATGTGAAGGGTGCTAATAGTGTGCATCTGCTGTTCTCTCTGTTTTCCTGAGCCAGGCACTGTGTTAAGCTCAGGAGCTGTTTACAGCATTTCCTTAGAAGAGAAACAGGTTCTGAGGACAGTTCTCAAGCCAGTTGTAGATGTCAGATTTTAGATAAAAATCTCACCTTGTACACAATGCAAAGAGCTAGACTTAGCTCTGTAGCTCACTAGTCCTTCAATCATCTGAGTTCAAAATCATTGACCTTAAACTGAGGTTTGTGTTCCACCCACTTTCGTTGTTAGGACCAGATGAGGACTGACACCTCCATAAATACAAGATGTTCTTATCATTGGACCCTGTTGTCTCCACCATGCTGTAGGGATTTCCTGTTACCTCCTGGCTTCAGAGACCTGTTCTGCCTGTTACAGCCTCTGCTTCTCTAGAGAGACCTGGCCTCCTAGGCCAGTCTGTTCTGTGTGCGGCACCTGCTCCTTTGCTCTCCTGGTCTCTTTCTAAATCAGTTTCTTCCATGACCTCTTTCCTCAGTGCTCAGTGTGCTGCGGTGTCTCTAGTAGATGATTCTAGGTTCATTCTAGCTCTAGTAATGACTTGTCTTCTGGATATCTATTAACCAAAGCTGTCATGAATCCTAGGACTTAAACCAAAGTTGGTTGGAGACTGGAGGACCTTTTAGGTTCTGCCCTAAGGCTGTGTCCTCTTCCAGTGTCAAAGGCTAGCCCATATGGTGAATGTGAATGGTTGAGGTGGCTTGGGGGCAGAAAGGCCAGACTAAGGTGAGCATCTGACTTTTTCTAGAGCCCCCTGCCTCAGTTTTCCTCTTTCCTGTGTGCTTTGTGCAGCCCCCTGTTTCTCCCCATCCCTCATTCCCAGGAAGTCTCCTAAGCAACCCTTCCTCTTTTTCTCTTCTCAGATGTGACCTTATTAAGGAGAGAAGAGCATTGTCAAATGTCAGTTTGGATTAGCATTTCCCTTAAGCAGACATTAGTGTGCTGATCACATAATTGTGCTGCCATGTGACATAATCTTCATTTTACCCTTGTGGCTTAACCATCATTATTTAGCCTTGGTCTAAATAAGCAATGGTTGGCTAATTTAGGGCATTTGGAAACTTGTTAAAGAAGTCTGTGTGCAACAGTGTCTCTTGGAAGAAGATCAGCCCTCACTATAGAGCCATGACACAGCTGATTAAAAGCCTGCTGTCCTTTATACTTGTGAACATTGCTGAGTCTTGCAATTAGCTAAATCTTTGTCTGTAAAAAGAAAGGAAAATCACTGCATACTCCACTGCCCTGTGAGTCTCAAAGATTATGTGATTAACTCAGTTGTAGTGGGGGGCTAATTGGCTAAGCTTTAATCTTCACACCACCAACTATATAGAGGATTCTAGGGAACAGGAAGCTATTTGGAATTTTGTAGTTCCATGTCAGGAAGGGTATGCTAACAAGATGACCAGTTGCCAAAATCAAGATGGTAATGTCCACATTTTGTTATAGTACAAATTCTTTCATTTAAGACTAATATTTTTCCTTTGAGCTACTAAAAAGACATGTGGTATATCCAGTGTGTATTTTGCATCACTGTATGGGTAGCCCACATAGACAAAAGACAAAATTACCTTAAATCTTACATTAAAACTACCCACTCCCTCATTTTAAACCATTGAATATTTTATTTCAGTTTAGCATTTGGTTTGCAAGAAGGACAATTTTCATTGGGTAATACTTAGCTGTCCAAGAGAACCATCGGCTTATACTTGGTGCTACTGAAAGGTATTAATGCACGACCCACAAACTTTTCTAGAAGTAGGATGTTGCTTAAGAATATGCACTCACCTCATTAGCCAGCTCCTGCCAGACAGTGGGAAAGTTGTAAATATTTATCCCTTTTATTTATACCCCAGAAATATGGTACCCCCCAAGCTTTTCTAGTAGGATGTGCTGAAGTCAATGGAGTTTGACTTTCCTCTGTATTTAAGGATAGTTGAGACAAGGAGGTACTAAAGGCAGCCAAGAATATTAAATTCCCTGCTAACATAATAAAGGGTAGGTAAGAATGCTAGAATGTTATGATAAAGCTAACCTTCCTTTATTAAATAGGTGCTTGATGAGTGCCTGCTGTCACACATTGGTTTTAGGAATGTGGTGGCAAAAAGCCAAAACCGACCCCCCAAACCCCTTATTTTTTTTACAGCTCGCTGGGTAGTATTCAGTGAATTGCCTTTCTTGGCTACCCGTATAGTGAATTGGATGTTTAGCAGGTACATTTTTAACACAGCAACTCTGTGAATGAACAAGCTTTCTGAGTCAGGATGTGATAAGCTGTGCTTTGGTCATGTCCAGCATTTAACACATGGAAGTGTTCTGCCTGTGGCACGACAAGTTGGGTGGTCATCCTGTTGTCTTCCTTCCTTCAAATAACAACATTGAGGCTGTCTGCATCATAGGCTGTGATGTCATAGCGCAGGCTTCCATGTACTCCGTAGATGGAGTAGAGAGGAAATGGGAGAATTTACACTTTCGTAGATGGCTTGCAAATTTCTTACAATATGCCCATTGGTTAGAGCCAGTCTCGTGCTTCCAACCTAACTGTAAGGGAGGTGGGGATGACAATCTCTGTATTCAAGAAGGTGCTGGAATGGGACTGGGGGAAGTATACAACTTTTGTCTCTGCCTCACTGATTATTTTGAGTAATGAATGTGATGGAAAGATACGTAACTGGTATAAAGTCTTGCTGCTTTCTTAGTCAACAAAGAGTAAAATCAGAAGTTCATGGAAATGTCCAAATATCAGACCTCAAATTATGCTACAGAGCCATTGTAACAAACCCACATAGTCAGCCCAGAGACAGACACATGGACCAATGGAACAGAATTAGGGATCCAGAAGTAAACTCACAGCTGAAGCCATCCGCTTCTCCACAGAGGTGCCAAACACATGTGCATAGTGCCAGGAAAACTGTTCATCTACATGTTGGAAGTTGAAATTAGATCCTGTCTTTACTCAGTATAGAAACCCATCAAAACTGTATCAAAGACATAAATGTAAGATCTAAAACTCTGAAATTGCTCGAAGAAAACACTTTAAGATTCTGGCATTGGCACAGTCTTTCTAAACAGGACTCTGATATCTCAGGAAATAATTGTAAGACTTGAAAAATGATTATGTACATGTATGAAAACTGTCAATAAAAAAACTAAAAGTTATTTTCAGAAATGAAAAAAAGAATTGACAAATGCTATTGCATCAAATTAAGACATTCTAAGTCTGGGGGTGTGGCTTAGTGGCAGAGTGTGAGGCCTGGGCTCAGCTCCTAGCACCACAATGAGATCCACCCATCCATGCATCCATGCATATATAAATGCCTCCACACAGTAATGAAACAGTGCTTACAGTGAGGAGCATCTGCAGAAATTATGGTCTGGAATGTGAACACCAAAAGAGTAAATAAATAATCCAGTTAATAAGAAAATGAACTGAACAGAGATTTTTCAGACAAATACAAATGTCTAATAAATACATGAAACAATGTTCACCATCTTTAGTCATTTAGAGAATGTGAACCATAACTACATTGAGATCTCATTTCACCCAAACAGGCAGGCTACCATCAGGAAAACATATGGCAAAACTGCTGTTGAGGATGGGGTAGGGAAGAACCTTTGTACATTTCTGGTAGGATTGTGAATTAGTCCAGCCATTATGGAAATCACTATGGAGGTTCCTCAAAAAACAAAAATAGAACTACCATATGATTCAGCTATTCCAATCCTTAGGTACACTCCCAAAGGAAGTAAAGTTGGTATACAGGGATGGAGAGATGGCTCAGCAAGTAAGGTGCATGCCTGCAAAGCCTAATGGCCCAGGTTCAGTTCCCCAGTAAAGCCAGATGCATAAAGTGGCACGTGCAGCTGGAGTTCATTTGCAGCAGCTGGAGGCCCTGGCACATACACATTCTTTCTCTCTCTCTCTCTCTCTCTCTCTGTTTGCAAATAAATTAAAATATTTTAAGTCGGTATACAATAGCAATACCTGCATACTTAGGTTTATCACATTCATGGCAGCTGAGTTTTGGAATCAGTCTAGGTGCCAACAGATGGATGGGTGCAGAAATGTGGTGTATAAGCACATACTGTTCAGCCATGAGAAGAATGAAATCTAGTTGCACGGAAAAGGATGGAACTGGAGGTCATGTTAAGTGAAATGAAATAAGCCAGACTCACAAAGATAAGTATCACATGTTTTCTCTCATTAGTAGAAGAAAGCAAGCAAGGGGGAGGGAGGGGACACAGAGAGGGAGGAAAAGGGAGAGAGAGAGAGAAGTCAGGAAGCCAGGCAGGAGTGAAAGTGGGTGGAGGTAAATCCAAGTGCATCATACACGTGACTGAAAAGGGTCCAGTGACATATCACTTAGTACAATTAGTGCACTCCAGTTGAAAAGTTTATGGAGGCACATGAGTGGCAGAGGGGTGACTGGTGGGATTTGTTTATCATTAAAGCATCAATCAGACACAGGAAATGTAAGCAGAAGCCAAACCACACTCCAGTGAAAGTAGTATAAGTTGCTGAGTCGCTATGCTCTGCTGTGCAGAGTAGAAGGAAAGGTTTCTGCAGCAGTCCTTCAAGCACTGGGCAGAGGGTTATTGTGCCCACCGACTCTCACCACATGTTAGGTGGACGCCTCTGCTTAGCTCATGCCACTAGTCTAGTGGTTAGGATGCCCTCAACCACATAGAATAGTGTCTTAAATTCAAAACAAACAAACAGCCCATGTAGAAAGTTGCAAGGAAGAGGGTGAAAGCATTGGCTAATTTAGCTGTCTGGTGTTACCACTGGGGTTCTTTTTTAAAAAAACTTATTTATTGTTAATAATTAGAAACTGTATGAACAGTACCCCCATTTCCTTCCTCCCTGCCTCCAACCCACTGAGGGCCTTCCTCAGTGGGATTATTGGAATGATCCATGGGATGGTGGGCTATGAATTATACAAGCAGGAGCCAGTTTTGGGTGGTGGTGGTGGTGGTGGTGTGTGTGTGTGTGTGTGTGTGTGTGTGTTGTTGTTGTTGTTGCTGCTGCTGCTGCTGCTGCTGCTGCTGACAGGGGCAATGTCTCTGGATATTCTTCCCTACCATGGCTCTCACAATCTTTCTGCTGCCTCTTCCACAAAGCCTCCTGAGTCATGGTGGGTACCATTGAGGTTCTTGTATGTCTTTCTTTGCTTTCCTCAGTGTTACCTTTCTCTTCAGACTAAGTTCTCTGATGGTCTCCAAATGGCTACAGAAGCATACATTCCCCCCACACACACACACACATTCCAGGAAGAGCAGAGTGTGCCTGAGTAATGTGTTCACATGGCTAGGAAATCTAACAACATTTAACAGGATTCAGTGATCATCCTCCAGCTGTGTCCTCAAACTCCTTTTCCAGGATTTTCTTAACAAGCATGAATACAGTTTCATGTTTTCCTCCATCCAGGTGGTAACACATTATACATCCCATGGACAGCATCCTCTCCTCACCTGATCAGCTCTCTGGAGATTTTCCCATGTGGGACATAAGATTTGTGGCTTCCTTTTATAGCTTTAGTCTGTTTTGTCATGAGGACATACCATTGACAATTTAACCAGCCTCCCAGTAGTGGAATATGTGTATTGTTCTCAGTCCTTTTTATTACAAAAATGTAGCAGTGTCAGGAGACTGAGGCAGTAGGGTTGCAAGTTCAAGGCCAGTTTGGACTAGGTAATGAGACCCTGCCCACCCCCCCAAATATACACACAGTGAATAATCTGAAATATAAGAGGTTTTACATGTTTGAAAGTCTGCCTTCTGATGTGTCTCCAAAGTGGTGGCAAGGTCTGAAAGTGTGTGCATTGGTGGCTTAGATGGCATTTGGCAATTTGTCCTTCAGAGGGCTAGGATCAGTTTATGTGTGTGCCAGCAATATATGTAGATCTTAGCCTACAGTCTTTTCCAAGGACAGTCTACTCATTGTAATATATACTTTTATTATACTAATATTTAGGTAGAGATTTGTGTGATTTACCCATTAATTATAGTGAGCTCAGGCTATAAAAAAATACAATGTTTTTAAGTAATTTTGAGAAATCTAAGAACTATTAAGTATTTAATCCACTTGGAATTTAGTTGATGAAAAAGAATATGGTTTCCATTTTGTTCCTACCTGGCCACTCTGTGTGTCTGACTACATTTTCTATTGAGTAGGTCATCCTCCTCATTTTCAGATTTGAGGTGCCAACTTTTTCATACTGCTGCATCCTGTGGGCTATCTCTGGACTTTATCATATTGCTACGTTCCTGTGGGATATCTCTGGACTTTATCATACTGCCACATCCTGTGGGCTATCTCTGGGCTTCATTGCTCTGCATCCTGTGAGCTATCTCTGGGCTTTATCGTTCTGCCGCATCCTGTGAGTGACCTCTGGCCTCTGTGATGTGTTCTGTGGTTCTTTCACTCTTGTGCTCGTCCCCAGCCTGCTAAGTGCTGAGGCTAGTCACCTTTCAGCAAGCTTCTTTCTTATATAAATTCTACAATCAGCTAATCTGATTTTAAAACTGGGAAAACAACTCTTTCTTTTTAAATTGAGACTGCATTAGACCTTGGAATTCTTCTATCATTAATATTGAATTTTCCTATCCTGGGAACGTAGGATTCCCCCTGCTCCATTTGTTCCAGCTATTTTTTAATTCTTTCACTAGTAGTTTCCTCCAAATAAGTTATTTAAACTTTTTGGTTGCTGATTTAAAATATATATATATATATATATATATATATATATATATTTTATTTATTTGCAAGCAGAGAGATAGATATAGATAGAAAAGAAGGAAGAAAGGAAAGAGGAAGGAAGGAAGGAAGGAAGGAAGGAAGGAAGGAAGGAGCACCAGGTCCTCCAGCCACTGCAAACAAACTCCAGATGAATGAGCCACTTTGTGCACCTAGCTTTCATGGGTACTGGGGAATTGAACGCAGGTTGTTAGGCTTTTCAAGCAGGCTCCTTAACTGCTGAGCCATCTCTCCAACCCAGTTGCTATTTTAAATTTAGCTCTTTATTCAGTCATGCCATTTTATTGTTGTTTTCATGATGTCTGTTATTCCTAGTGTAGCCACTTTCTTAATTCGGTTTTTAGTAGTTTTTGTTGATCCCCTTACATTATTTTATTATTTTAAATATTTTATTTATTTGTAAGGAGAGAGACAGAGGCACACCAGGGCCTCTAGCCAATGTAAACAAACTCCAGATGCATACACCACTTTGTGCACCTAGATTTACATGGGTACTGGGGAATCAAGCCTGAGTCACCAGGCTTTGCAGGCAGGTGCCCCAACCATTGAGCCATCTCTCCAGCCCTCACTTTTTTTTAAGAACAGCTACACACTTTCTGGAAACTTCCCAGTTGACTGGCTCAAAACAGAGTTGGTTGCCTCACCTAATTAAGTTATTACACCAGCAACCACGAGGGGTTGGGGATGGCTTCACTGGCTTGGTTTACTCGGGCTAGATGTGTTCCCGAACTGAGGATGAGGACACAGCATGATCTCTGGGCATGAGCCTTGACCAGAGTTGAGGTTCTGATGATGGGAGAAGAGGTGGAAGGGTTCTGGGTGGGCAAACTGCAGTGTGGCATCAGCTCTCCTCCAGGGCTTAGCCACATCTTTTCAGAGTGAAGTGTCCTGAAGACCAGAGACTTTCACTCTTCAGTTCTCTGATCTCAGTAAGAACCTTCATCTCCTGCTGTTTCTCCTGTTCCTGACGAGGGCCTAGAGCATTGCTTTTAACCTCCAATTTGCCTTTTCTAAGAAGCTTGGATGGTTGTACTACCACTTTCTTCCTGAAGAAGTGGAGAATTCCCTGGCATCTCAGTTCTGATGGGGACACGTTTGCCTAGTTTTGTCGGGCTGGTTTCTTTGATACACAGCTAATCTTGTGCATTGTATGCCAGTTCTGGTTTAATTCCATTTGAGAAGGAACATCTTCTGGCCTTGGCCCCATCTGCTGGAGAATTGTCACAGGTTAGTGTGGTGCACAGGCTGATAGTTTGCCAATAAGGAGTATTTGAAATAGGATTGGCCTGAAAATTTTACTTACTTTGTATTAGACCTTTTTGTTGTTCTGTATTAACTAGTAGTCTATGCTAGTTATATACTGGTGCTATTTTCCTTCATTTTTTTTTTTGTGTGTGTGTTGGGGATCAAATGTAGGGCCTTGTGCATGCTAGGCAAGCACTGTACCACTGAGCTACAAGTGCATTCCCAATATTCTTCTTGTGGAAGAAGCAGATTGGTTGTTAGGTTAAAATGCTGACACTTTGGAATATTCCTGTGGGTTATAGGAAATAATAAATTACTGGTTTTGGAGAATATTTTAAGATATATAATGTAGATTATATATTTATATAGCTTATACATTATTGTCTTTATCTTTGAGTGTGTGTGTGTGGATGTATGAATGTGGATGTGTGTGGAGGTCAAAAGACAAGCTCAGGTATTGGTCCTCACCTTCCACTTTGTTTGAGGTAGGGCCTGCTGTTTGCTACTCTGTGTGCCAGGCTACATGTAAACCAGTGTTTCTCTGTCTCTCTCTCTCTCTCTCTCTCTCTCTCTCTCTCTCTCTCTCTCTCTCTCTCTCTCTCTCTCTTTCTCTCTTTCCTTTATTCTCATCATTTTTTCCTTAACATGAATTATGGTATAATATGCACTCCTTATTGTGCATTATGTTTTCTTGGAGATTATGAAGTAGAAAGTTTAAAGTAGTTTTCTTCAGTATCTTACAGCTGTCTCAGAGCTTGGCAAAGTAGCAATGTTAAGTTTCTAGGTTATACATACATTCTGAGACTGGATACATGAAGGTATCTCTAGAGCCACTAGTCTGAGTTATTTTTTCTCACAGAATAGAAAGGAGTTTTATTAGCAGGCTGATTTATGACTTAGGTGACACAGTACAGTGGAAAGTCTTTTCAATGAGTGGTGGTATGTCAACTGGATGTCCTTATGGGGGAAAAGTGAATCTTGGGCTGGGTGTGGTGGTTCACGCCTTTAATGCCAGCACTCTGGAGGCTGAAGTAGGAGGATCTCTGTGAGTTCAAGGCCAGCCTGAGAAGACATAGTGAATTTCAGGTCAGCCTGGGATAGAGCGAGACCCTGCCTTGAAAAACATACATAATGAATGTATTCAAAAGTGCTTGCCTTAGTAGTCATCAGGAAATTGAAGCTGAAGCCATGATATCAGATAAGATGACAGACATATCAAGTGTGGCTAGGATGTGGAGTGACTGGAAGTGACTCATAAGCTACAGGTGGGATTGCATAGTGTACATCCTCTTTGGAAAACTTTGCACCCACTGAAAGAGCGCTACAGAGGACACTTACAAGAAGGCCTGTAGTAGTGCTCTTCTTAATAGTGCCTCCTGGGAGAAGCCCAGTGATCTGGACAGTATATATGTACTTATTTACATACTATGGTATTTTGTACAGATAAGTGCTTGCATACTATGTATGTAACTATATATGAATACATGCATACATACACCTGCTCTAAGAGCTATGTCCCAAACTGACCACAAGGTGGGGATGTAAGTCAATAGAAGGGGAAACTTACTTAACTTCCCATTTGCTAGATTTGGAAGTTAGGGTTTTCTTCCTTGAAAGTCAAGAGAGAATGCCAAAATGGCTTGTGTTTCCTGATTTAAGAAGGAAATATGTTTCCATCCAGTTCTCTCTTTAGCCATTTCCTTCTTCTTACCTGTAACTTGAAAACCCGTTCGCATTTTGTTGTTGTTTGGTTTTTCAGGTAGGGTCCTGCTCTAGCCCAGGCTGACCTGGAATTCACTATGTAGTCTCAGGGTGGCCTTGAACTCAGGTGGCCACAGCAACCCTCCTACCTCTGCCTTCCGAGTGCTGTGTGTGCCACCACGCCCAGCTCTGTTTGACATTTCATATGCCTGCCTTTGTGCCTTAATAGACTGTGCCCCAGGCCCCGTCTGTTCCGTTTCTTCCCTCTTTGATCTTCTGCTCTTACCGTTTACTTACATGTCTTTTTTCATCTGTTGCTCTTTCTCCCTGGAAAATATGCTTGGTTTTGGCATTTCTTGATTTTAGATTTTGTGTACTATTCTTGATTTTACAGTAGGGGAGATGCTATCAATATATCTTCAAATAGTTTCCACATAAGTCATCATTTCACAAAGCAAAAATCATACACATTAAGGCGATACTATGTAGTGCTCATACACTGATGTCATTGATTTTCAGTTTTGATTTTGTGTGTGTGTGTGTGTGTGTGTGTGTGTTCATTTACGTAAGTGTGGGTATGCATGTGTAGGATGTGGGAGAGCCATTTCCCAACATGTTAGCTGTAGTGAGTATTTTATAACCTGGTGATTTTGTTCATCTATGGGTAATAACAATAATTTGTCTGAAGTTTCAGTCTTTGGTATAGAACTGGTGTAGTGGTGATTTTGGGTATGGAAAATGAAAAGTTCTCTATTCCTGCATGCTTTCATCTTAAATTATTAAAGTCATTTGGGATTTGAGATGAAGGAAAATTCCAGTCTATTAATAAGCAAAAGGAAGAAGGAGGGGTTACCCATATACACTTTATATTATTATTAGGTCGTTGTGTTATAATTATGTTGATTTTTAAAGAAAAATTACATTTAATATTTTCCAAGTAGTGCTTTTTATAAATAAAAATTAAAACATATTCTTGTTTTCCAGAAAAGCTTTATATTTCTCACTACTTTTCCTTCTTGTGTGTGTATGTATTCATGTGCTGCACGTGCATGTGTATGATGTCATCTGACCTTCATAATCTCCATGGGAAAGCAAAGAAGAGATTAATGTTTTGGCTCTCAGATAAGGATACTGATTCTTAGGACACAGTATTAAGTGGAATCACTAGCCAAGAGAGATCTAGTTTTCAAGTCTATTCATCTGGTACCCTGGGTTTCATCTCGTTGATTTTTACTTACTTCCATGGTTCCCTATGGGTGAGTCCTCACATGGCCCTTCTTCCCTGTTCTTTGCATTCATTGACAGTAGAATCCCCCACCAGCCATTCAAGAAGCATATGGCTAACCTTATACTGTATGATTTAGTGGAAGGAACGAAGAATTTAGTATCAGAAACTTGGGATTGAGGTTTGACTCCATTTCATTTTCTATAAAATGAAGATAACCATGACTCTTTAAACTTTGAAGTTCAAACGAGATGAATATATGTGAAGGCCCTTTGTAACCTGGAAAGTGCTCTGCCTGCAGGAATGAACGGTTGCTCTCCCTGACCTTAGCAGAGGGGAAAACAGATTGCATGCCATCTGCAAGAGGTCTTTTTGTCTTTCACAAACCTAGGACAGGATAATGCATGATAGTAAATAATGAAGTGACAAATTGTGTGGCATAGGCCATAAAAACAGTCTAGGAGATTTAAAAAGGGAGAAAGCACTTTCAGGGGAAGGAAGTTGAGACCTTAGAAGAAATGAGACTCAAGTAGCCCATGGAGTGAGCTGAATTTGTGCACATTGAACCTCTTTTTCTCATTAGTGTGCTTCTTATTTAATTGCTTTGATTTTGGTCAGAATCTCACTCTGTAGTCCTGGCTGGTCTGCTATTCACTTTGTAGTCCAGAATGGTCTTGAACTTGAGGCAGTCCTCTTGCCTTAGCTCCCAAGTGCTGGGCTTTTATGTCTGCACCACCATGCCTGGCTCTACTTGATCCTTTCTCGAGTCCTCCTTTTCCCAGAGCAGTAGCTGCCATTCCAGCCTGCACATTGGTATCCAACTAGCTGCATAAAAGCCAGCAGTGGGAACTTGCATAGGCCTGGGCCCTATCCCTGAAGATCACCATGGTTAAAAATGTGGATTTCTAGCTTAGTGATTTTTAGATATGGCTTGGATGAGTAATAAAATCAGGGGACCGAGGTGAAACAATGGCTATCTAGGAAACCCTTGTCTTTGTGCATCTTTAATAATACACGTTATTCATTGACACTCTAAAATGGTCTTTTAACGCCAGATTTGGAGTTTTTGTATATCAGTTGCCAAACACAACTCTTTACTATTGTTGGCACTGCTGCCTGCCAACCAGTAAGTTTTGTTTCTCTGTGTTTGCATCTTTGTCTGTAGAACAGAATTAATCTGCACAATTAATTGAACATTTTATCATTACTCTTAAAGTAATGGAAGTGGAAATAAACATACCAAATAAGAGAATGGAAAAAAAACAAGTTTTGAGACAAAGTTGGAAATCATTAGACATGCCAAATACCTAAATACAAAATACATACTGTTCACCTCGAGGGACTCTCCCTGGATCTGTCCTTAAACTGCTTGATTGTAGAGAAGCCAGTGAAAGAAGAGAAGTCCAGAGGCCTACCTTCAGGGACAAATTCCCTCACACTGCATAAGCATCTTGCTGAGCATTGCACACTTGCTAAGTGTTTGCAAGCATGCATTGCATAATGATGTATGGAGCCGCTGGTGTAGTTGACTTTACACCCTGCCAGCAGGGGGCGCTCAGTCACCATGATGCTGGCCCTTCTTGCCCCTCTTCTGTATTTAAGGTACCCAGGACAATCAGACACTTCAGGTAGAGAACACTTCCTTTGGGTTCTACTCGATTTTAAATCACCGAGACAACTTTCCTCAGAACTAGTACTCTGGGATTTCTGAAATTTGGGTTGGAGGCCAAAATAGTTCTCTCTGATGGCCTTTTTCAACACTTGACGTAGCTATTCTTCTGTGAACTGTTTTGTTAAGATTTTCAGTTAACATTAAAACTTTTTGTTAACATTAAAAAGATAGATGGATGGGATTTAAAAAAGAACTGGGTGGACTATTGGACTGAAAGAAGCTGACAGTCTAGGAAATACAGCTACAAGTGTGTGCACACTCACAGAGCCTGATCTTGAAGAAACAGTTATCAGCTACTATGACTGAAGTTTAAAAAGTAATGAAAACAATTTCCTTTGTCTAAATTGTGTCAGTTTCCTCAAGTCATGTAGGCAAATTTAGCAATGCATAGGGAAAAAATGGGATTGCTTTAAAATAAAAAACAAAGCTGGGGATATAGCATGTGGTAGAGGGCTTGTCTATTTATTATACACAAATCCCTGGCATTTTACCCAAAAAAAATCAAAACTTAGAAAAATATTTAATTACAGTAGGTTTGAAGATACTATTTATCTTGTTTTTGACTAATGTTTAATGGGCATTATTCAAATCAGTGATGAAAATATTTTAATATATAAATGGAATTTATCAAATAATATATACAGTATTAATATGTTAGTACCTTGGACTTTTTTCAAAAGGATTCACAGTAACTTCTAAAGGTATAAAATGATTTCATTTCCAGCCTCCAAAGAAAGTAATGTACATTACTGAATTGTAATAATACGGAAGGGGCACAGATGATCCATCTTTCTGCTGACAAATGAAGTTGGAGCTTGTTAGAGTTCACAGGGAGGGCGTTCTTATCAACTGAACAGAGAAGAGAAAAGGCAGTGAATTCTAAGAAGTAGCTTTTTTAGCATTTCAAAAAGATGTCAGAGTGACTTCATAAAATGTTTTTCTGGGGAAAAAATCAGGTTTGAGTATTCACAGACCACAAGGAGGTTTGCAGTTAGGACAAGGGAACCCATTTCTAGGTGTCGGAGAGCTGAGTTGAATCTACAAATGTTCGTAACTGGACTTGCCTACAGATACAAAAGCATTACTGTGGTATGGAAGGGTAATTCCTTTTTCAGAACTTTCGTATAGTGTGGTTCTGTGGATATAAAGATGCACAGAGGCTCAAATTTCAATCAGAAATAGCTTCTCTGACACAAATTCTTTAGAGACTAAGTCTGGCAACAATATGTAGGCTGGATTACACTGAGAGAGGCTGTGGGAGGGAGGCAAGCCAAAAGGCTAGTGCAGTAATTGAGGTGGGTGGTATTTGGGAAGAAGGGGGAGGGAGGAGGAGAATGGGGGGGGGAATCAGGGAAGGAGGGAAATGACAACAGGGAACAGTGACAAAGAAATGATTAACGCACTGGTTAAGGAAAGTTCTATAAATGGGTGAGTAGACTGGATACAGGGAATCAAAATGCCCAAAGCTGATCAGGTTGGGGAATGATATAGCTTAGGGAAAGGGAAATTTCTCATTGCCATTTGAACATCAAGATAGTTTCTGATAACCTCAAAGTACTAGCACTCATCCAAGATGACGAGAATGATAAGATCTTGATAACCATCTGTGATAAGATCTCCCAGCTATATTATTAGGTAAGTTGTGTTTTCAAGGAATCTGGATGAAAGTTATTGATTTAGAAAACTATAGAAGCCACTGGGGAGGCTGAGGCAGAAGGATTGAGTGTAGGAATTCAGATAGGTTGGTAATTATTATTATATTTGAGTGTATATAATATTGTTATATTTGATACCCTGTAATAATATATATTATAATAAAATATTATTATTTGAGTGTCTCAGCTTTTTTTTAAAGGCGCATGTATGCTAGAGTTGTAGTTTAGTTCAGTAGTTAGAATAATTGACTAACATAGCTCAGCCCAGGTTCACGCTTAGCATGATTAAAAACAATCAAGTCTATTGACTGAGGAGCAGAGTGATTAGCATTTCCTTTAACCTACTTTGCAGAGGAGATACCTCCTTACTTGTCGTTTCCAAGAAAGGAGGGAGGTCGAACTAGGTGTCTGCTAACAGAATTCCTTCCCACAGCAGCTCTCTCTCATCGGCCTTTGCTGCTACATCTTGAAGGCAGGTACAGTTGATGAAGTTATTTAAGCTCTCAAGATAACAGTGTTAAATTCTTCTCCCATTTTTGTGTCTCCCTGTGGTTTCAAAACCCTCGGTGGTTTTCCCAGCGTTGTTTCACAAACATTGACTGAATGCCGCTTCTCAGACTTATTCTGAAGAGCTCTGCTGCTTTTCTTTTTGGTCCTGGGGATATAAACATGACTGTCATGTGGCCTTTTTCCTCACAGAGCTCATAATTTAGGAAGGGGAGACAGATGAGTAAATAACTAGCTACAATCCTGCTTGATAAATGCCACGTTGGAGGTTGTGAACAAAGTGCCAAGGGAGCACCCGCGAGTGATTGATTTGAAGAGAGGGGGAGGGTGAGGATCAGGAAGGACTAAACAGCAGAAGTGACATTTGAGTTGAGCCTTAGGGGATGAATAGAATTTTGCCAGATGGACAAAAGGGTGGGGGTGGGGACACTCCAGACTCATACAAAAACATGAGAGTGTGAAAGTTTGTACCTTTGTCTGAGTGGTAGTGGCAGTGTATAGGGCAGTGTGGAAGCGGGGTGTGTTGGGAAGTGATGTTGCAGAGATCTTCTAAAACTTCCTTGACCTCTGGCTTCTGGGAGTTACACAAGTCTTAAAGTAGGGAATGAATGATTCAGCAAGATTTGTTTTAGAAAGATGAGATGATTTGGGTGAGGGTGACTGGGAAGGAGACCACTCAGAAGCCATGATTCTCTTGATCCACTGGAGAGATGAGGAGTGTCTAAACCAAGGATACACCAAAAAGGGCGGAAATAAGGACAGGGCATCTTGGAGGGAGGCCTTGGTCACTGGTGAGATATGGGAAAAAGGAGAACAGCAGCAACAACAAAAAGCGTGGACGACGCGCTAATCAAAAGAGCGCAGAAGGAACGCTTGTGTGAAAGAAAGGAAGGAATTTGACCTTGCTCATCTTGAGTTGGGAGGAATGCCAGTTGGAGATTTTTCAATGAGCAGGGCACCAATGCAGTTAGAGCACCTGTAGGAAGTGACCCTGGGTACAGATAAGTTGCAAAGTCTTAACAATGACTTCTAGTCAGTGTGAGGAGAGGGAAGACATGCCTGGCTTGACTTTTTATTTGTTAACTATTCATGTGTCATCTGCTTCCTGCCTCCAGATTCTCGTAGGCCCTGCTAAGGGACACTGGAGTACTGAGTAGGCATCGCCCAAATGTTAAGTGGAGCATAGAGTCTAATGAAAGGAACAATTCAGGAATATAGCTTAGTTACTAGACTCTTTCCCTAACATGCATGAAGTCCTGCGCTGGATCCTCAACACCGCATAAACCAGGCATGGTAGTGTGCACCTATAATTCCTGTACTGTGGAGGTAAAGGCAGGATAATCAGAAGTTCAAGGTCATCCTTAACTACCTTCACATTCAAGGCCAGCCTGAGCTAAGACCCGATCTCAAAAAGAAAGAAAGAAGAAAGAAAGAAAGAAAGAGAGAGAGAGAGAGAGAAAGAAAGAAGAAAGAAAAGAAGGTTTGGTCTTCTGCGTATAGGAATAGCTACAATTGTAGTACATTGCTTACATTCTCTTATTTTGCAATAATGAAGGCACATTCCTGGTAGGTTTGGGACATCAGCAAAATAGAGATCCCAAACAGATGGGAGGGGAGATTGTGAGGATTGAATCATTCTCGAAAATCTTTCTTTCATGTCTTGTGGTGAAGTGTGCTTCATATTAATATTAGGTTGTGCCCAACTTTTCACTTGTATTCTCTACAAGGTGTTTAAAGCACAACACACACACACAGAGTAGTCTTAACTTGACATTTTTAGGTTGCTAAAATTTTTCATTTGTTGTTTTTCCTCATTTGGGTGTGTGTGTGTGTGTGTGTGTGTGTGTGTGTGTGTGTGTGTGTATGTGTGTGTAGGGTTGAACCCACACCCTCATTCATGCTGAGCACACCCTCTACCATTGAGCTCCACCTCCATCTCTTGCATATGACACTTTAAAAACATGCTCTGGGTGTCACAGGAGCCAGAAAGTGAGACATTCCAGCATTTACTGTGGAGGAACCAAGACTCCTTTGAATGACTGATCAGAGCTGGTCACGGGTGCACTTGGGCTTTTGAGGTGATTGTATGAGCTTCTGGCCCATGCTTTTGCAGAAAACCATGCGCAAAACCACATGTAATTCTTATTTTGACAAAAGCTAACGCTTATAAGATGACTTAGTAGAAGTTAGGGGGGTGTGTTTTGATTGCAAGTTTTCTTCTTTCCTTCCTTTTTTCATTGCTTTCTTCCCTGTCTTCAAAGCCAGGTGACGTAGAATGATTAATGTATGGAATAAATCTGAAATCTGACATCTTGAATCCTTGGAGCCAGTCACATAAGTGAGGCCTTAGAGAACATGTGTCTTTTTGATAGAGGAGGAAAGCACATACTTCCCTGGTATGGTAATTGGTACATTTGAATAAGAGTCTCAAATCTTACTCCAAGGAATCGAAAGTTTTCTTCTAGTTTGGCATGTGTGTGTTTTTTTTTTTCTCCTTGATATGTATTCTTCAAATAGCCTTAAGCAAGAAATGAATTAGTATAGCTCTTTGGGAAATATTTATTTAAAATAATTTTAGAGCCTCCTGTGTGTATGGTACAGTAATTGGTATAATTAAAATAGTTCATTAGTAGCTGATGATTATTTTTCCAAGCATGTGCTTTCCAAGCCTGTGTTTCCTTAGGGCAGATATTGTTCTGTGTTTTGTGTAGTTTGTTTTTATTTATCCCTGTCGATTAAAACCACACTTACCACTTAATAAGTACTGAGTTCATTTTTGCATAAATTATTTAATCCTTACTGCAACCTTCTAGATATTATTGTCCATATATTGCCAGTGGGGGATGTGTTGATGGCCGTCTACTCCAAATTGGGGAGCAAGGCTCAGCACGGGTGGGCAGTTTTTACTTTCTCCCTTCTATGTTGGACACAAGGCTTATCTATATCAAAGGGAAAACAATAGCACAGAAGTTATTTCTAGGCAAGACAAGAGATTCCACCAGGTGATATGGTGTCATAGTCAGCCACATGCCGCTGGGATGAATCTTCAAACCAGGCACAGTTTTGGGGAGGAAAGGATTTATTGAAACTACAGATTGAGGGGAAGTTCCCTAACAGCGAAAGAGGCTGGCCCTTTTGCACAGATCCAAGCAGAGAGAAAAACCCATCATCTATACCACACACACAATAGCAAACAGGCAGGAGGACCAAGGAGCAAATCTCTTCCTCTTTATATAGCCTTAGGGTGGGGTCTTACAACCCTTTCCCAGACTTAATGGGCTTCCTGAGTCTCTGGAATTTCCTTCCTGTGCTGCCCACACAGGAAAGGATGTTTACTTCTAGCTTCTTTGAACTTCTTTACATCCTGCCCCTACTGAGAGGCTGCCTTCCTGTAAACATCCTAAGAGACATACCCCAGATAATTAAGAAGATTAAGTTGACAACAAAACCTAACCATCACATTTGGTAACTAATGGAGAAGTAAATGAATGCATAGAAGTTACCTGGAAATAGCTTTCACATAGTGGTTCCTTACTCTGTGCTAACCATTACTGTTCTGCTATTCTGTGTTATTCTTTCCCTCTGAATCCTACAAGAGCTCTGATGTGAGTGTCATCTCTGGGTTGGAGGAGTCAGAGCAGTTTTCATGGACCAGATGACCCTTACAGCTTTGCAAGGATCTCGGCAGGAAGAGAGTGACTCCGGATGGAAAGAATTGTTCACCATTCCTCAGACAGTGAGACCAGCATGTCTTGTAGAACTGTGTGTGGATAAGGAGAAGGGAGCGCAGTCCCAGTGGGTAACTCAGAATGTGGCTGCTGGGATTGCTGCAGTATCTTCACTGTGTTGGATTGGGCATTTCATGTGTTCCTCTGAGCAACCAAGCACCCTTCCCTGGGAAGCTACGCCATCCTTTTTCAGGATCTGATCTGTAATCACCTTTTGTGTCACATAGCTTGTCAAACATCATTCTAATATGGCCACTTCCAACTGGCTTTATATTTCTGAAAGTTGAAAACCTCATTTCTATGGGTTTGGAATCAAATGTATCTTGGATTACCAGAATGTAACATTCTCTCATTATCTCATCAACATGCTGTAATTCCCTAGGGACCAGTGTTAATGCTTGATTCTTTCTGATATCTCTTACAGCACTGAACATCGTTCCTGGTATAAACTAGGACACAATAAATTGTTCAAATTGAATTTTCAGCACTTGCCAGGCTGGCCACCTCCTTACTTGTGGGAGTAATTTGCAGCTGAGCTATAGTTTTTGAGATATGTAATGTATTTATTATTGTTCTCAGGTCCAGCCTGATGAGCGAAGAAGCTAAGCGAGGAGCACCCAACCCTTGGCTCTTTGAGGAGCCAGAGGAGACCAGAGGTTTGGGTTTTGATGCAATCCGGCGGCAGCAGCAGAAAATTATCCAAGGTACTGAATGCCCTAGGAATATGAGCTTGGAAACCTTGCCAGACTGTGACTCTTGTCTGGACTCTGTCTTATCTTAGTGAAAGTTTTCATGAGAACTGTTGTTCCTTGAAAGCTGTTGACGTTTCTGTGCCTCAGGATGCCTGAGGAATAGACGTTTGCTATCACTTGTCGTAGTAACTCATAGAAGTAGTGATCAGTTTGGTTTTTTTGTCTTCAAGTACATCTTGTCCTAGCTTTTTACTTTTCTTTGCTGTTTTGTAGTGTTGTTTGTTTTTTTTTTTTTCATTTTCATTTGCTTTTAACTTACATTTGCTAGTTTTTTTTTTTTTTTTTTTTTTTTTTTTTGTTTTGTTTTGTTTTGGTTTTTCAAGGTAAGGTCTCGCTCTAGTCCAGGCTGACCTGGAATTCACTATGTAGTCTTTGAGTGGCCTTGAACTCATGGCAATCCTCCTACCTCTGCCTCCCGAGTGCTGGGATTAAAGGCATGCACCACCACGCCCGGCTTGCTAGTTATTTTTTAACTTTCTCAGGTTTCAAATTTCAGAAGTAATACCTGTTTGCTGTACAGAGTTCAAGCAATATTGGGGACAGATAAGATGAAAGGTTCTCTATATGACTTCTCCAAAATCAATTAAAATTTGCATCTTTAACCTTTTATATGCAAATATAACTTTTAGTATAAACACATATGTTTTACATAAATGGGGTTGAGGGGTACATAGCTCCTTCACTATGTATTTTTCATTTCACAGACTTTTTGTACTTAATGTTACTTCTTTTTCATGCCAGAATGCATGTTTTTCTTATTCTGTATTCTGAAGACAGCTTTGTTGTGGTGTAATTGGCATTATCATAAGTGGCCCATATTTGACAAGTATGATGTGATAAGCTTTGATACATGCATGTGCTCGTGAAGCCTCACTACAGTCAGCTTGATGAATATAATTACTGTCTCCGGAAGTCTTCGTGTCTTCTAATAATCTTCCTGTTGTCTCTCCCTATGCCTAGACAACCGCTGATCTGCTTTCTATCACTATGAATTAGTTTCCAGTTCTAGGATTTTACATAAGCAGATTCATATAGTAGTTTTTTTTTCTTTTCAGGGAGATGGGGATCTGGCTTTTTTCTCTAAGCATAATTTAAAAATGCATCCATGTTATCAAGTACATCAGTATTTCATTTCCTTATGTTGGAGAGAAGTATTCCGTTGTTTGAATTTACCTACTTTATGTGTCCATTCACTTACTGATGGATATTTGGATTTTCAGTTCTTTGCTGTCCATTCATGTGTAACTTTTTGTATGGACATAGAGTTTTTTTTCCCTTAGGTAATTAATTACAATTATAATCACTGAGGTGTATAGTAGATGTTTCTTTTTTTTTTTCTTTTTTCCCTCCCTTCCTTCCTTCTTTCCTTTCTTCCTTCCTTTGATCAAGTTCAGGGCCTGGTTAAAAAAATGTGATACAAATTTACAGCCTGACATGGTGGCATATGCCTTTAATCCCAGCACTCAGGAGGAAGAGGTAGGAGGATCACTGTGAGTTCAAGGCCAGCCTGAGACTACAGAGTGAGTAGTTCCAGGCCAGCCTGAGCTAGATGAGACCCTACCTTGAACATCCCACTCCCCCCCAAAAAAATTGAAACATTGTGTATATATGTTGTGTATAATATGTTTTTAAGTATGTGTACTGTGTAAAATAGCTAAATTAGCCTAGCATATGCATTATCTCATATTTGCGGTGAGAATAAAGTCTACTTAGCAGTTTTCAATATTATTAGTCACCATGCTGTGTACAGTAGAGCTCTTAAACTTTCTTTGTGCCAAACTGAAATGTTGATCCTTTATATCTATGCACCTGCCCAGTCTGCCCCCTTGTCCAGGCTCTGGTGACCACTTTCTTTACTCCTGTGAGTTTGGTGTTTTTAGATTCCACATGAGATTATATATATTTGCCTTTAGTGCCTGTCTTATTTCACATAAGCTTTTCCATGTTGTTGCACATGACAGAATTCCCTTCTTTTTTATGATTGCATGTATTTTCTTTACCCATCCTTCCATGATGGACACTTAGGTTGCTTTCTCTTGGCTATTGGGAGTAGTGTTAAATCTCTATGACATATAATCTTATTTCCTTTGGATGTGTGCCTAGCAGTGGGAGTGCAAGATCATATAGTCCTATTATTAATTGTGCGTGTGTGTGTGTGTGTGTGTGTGTGTGTGTGTGTGTGTGTGTGTGTGATACGGAGGACAGGTTGATATTGGGTGTCTTTCCCAATGTTCTCCACCTTCTTTCTTAGACAGGTTCTCTCACTGAATCTGGCACTCACCAATGTGGCTGGACTGGCTGGCCAATAAGCCCTAGATACTCTGCTGTCTCCACCTCCCAGTGATGGGATTACAGGTGCACACTGCCATGCCCAACTGTTTTTCCTTCTCCTCTTCTGTCCTCCCCTCCCTTCTCTCCTTGTCCCTTCCTTTTCCTCTCCCCTTTCTCCTCTCTTTTCTCACCTCTCCTCCCCTTCCTTCTTTTGTCTTTCTTTCCCTACCCTCTCCTTTTCCCTCCCCTTTCCTTTCCTTCTCCTCTTCCTCCTCTGTTTTTCTGTCTCCTCTCCCTTCTCTTTCCCTTCCTTTTCAGTCTTCTTCCCTCTTTTCCTACCTTGTTTTTGGTCTTATTAAGGGAAACACTTATTTTAATATGAAATATCGTGCTTTTTTCTTCAGCATTAGACATTCCTGATTTTTTTTTTTTTTTTTTTTTTTTTTTTTTTTTTTTTTTTTTTTTTTTTTTTTTTTTTTTTTTTTTTTTTTTTTTTTTTTTGGTTTTGGTTTTGGTTTTTCAAGGTAGGGTCTTTCTGTAGCCCAGGCTGACCTGGAATTCACTATTCACTATGTAGTCTCAGAGTGGCCTCGAACTCATGGTGATCTTCCTGCCTCTGCCTCCCAAGTACTGGAATTAAAGGCGGACACCACCACACTTGGCTAATATTTGATGTTTTTAGACATATTCTTGTGGTTTGCTACAGAATGCAGTTATTTATTTGTCCCTTGCTTTCTAAGACAGATTTGAAAAATGCGTATTTTAGAGCATGCATCAGTAAACCATTACCTATAATCCAGATCTGGCTCAATATCTTATTTTTATACGTTGTGCAAATTAAAATGGCTTTGAAATATTTTAAATGATGAAAAATAATCAAATGTAGACTATTTTGTGACTTATAAAAATTATGTGAGATTCCAAGTTTAAGACTCATCAGCAGAGTTTCCTGGGAACACAGCCATGCTCATTCATTTGCACATCATCTGTAGATGCTTTTCTACTAGCGATGGCAGAGGTGAGTAATTGCTTTAGGGATCATATGAGCCACAAAGCCTGGAAGGTTTCCTATGTGGCCCTTTGCAGAAAATGTTTGTGACTCCAGTCTATAGGTAATTTACTGCACTGCTGAGCCAACATCCTGAGTACTCTCCGTGATGTTCCGTGAGTAATGGGGTGGCCTGGTTGCTGGGCATGGGAACTATGTCTGCCCCTGGTTGAGCTTAGACCATCATTCCTTCTGTTCTTTGATGTGGTTTCCCCTCCTGCCTTGGGTCCTTCCTGGCTACTTGTGTGAGCTCTGACAGCACTCAGTAAAGAGCCTGTGCAGAAGTCTTGCAGGTCTACGGAGTGCTCTGCAAGCTCTCCCTCTCTACCCTTTGGCTACAGGCTGCAGCTCTCTCGACCTATTTGGACTTTTCTCTATTCAAGCACCTTCTGTGCTTCACCTGGGTCCCCCAGCCCCACCCCCACTGCACTCCAGCAAGGCAGCAATCTGTGCATCCTCCGAGCTCATCTTGATTTTTCCCCCCTTTCAGAGATCATTGCCTTCCTTGGTTTCTGATGTATGTTTTTAAAACAGTGGTTTTGAATATTTTGTTCCCGGCGAGAAGGGAATCTGGTCCCTGTCTTTCCATCTTGGCTAGAAACAGGACCCTGGTTCTATTTTGAGCTGTCTTTTCACAATGAAATAATCTGACTATTAATGAGACCTTCTCTTTGTCTTTTTCATTGTTGTTTGTGTGTTTGGGTGTTTGTGTGTATGTAATGTGGAATGTGTGGTGTATTCATGTATATGCGCCCTATGTGCCATTGCAATGTTCCATGTGCTTGTCTGTGGGGCATAGTGCTGGGGGGAGGTTGGCACTTGCCTGTGGTGGCTGGAGAAGAACATTAGGTTTCTGGTTGTGTTGCTCCTCGACCCATTGTTATTTTGGGCTGGAGTCTCTTACTGATACACAAGGTTGCTGTTTGTTGTGAGCCTGTGTGATTTTCTGGTCTCTGCTTCCCTTTGTGGGACTGAGGTTCCAGGTGTGTATGGCCATGTCCATCTGTTTTATGTGGATTCTGGAGATTTGGTGGTTTGAATGTATGGCTCCATAGACTTAGGTGTGTTATTAAAATTGAGTTTGCAACTTGAGTCCCTAGTTGGCAGACCTTGTTACAAGGTTCATGTCAGTCACTGGGGGGAGGATATTGGAGTCCAGCCCTAAGGTGTGTTTGGGGTGGACCTTGAGTCTAGCCCTAAGGCGTGTTTGGGGTGGACCTTGAATCCAGCCCTAAGGTGTGTTTGGGGTAGGCCTTCAGTCCAGCCCTAAGGTGTGTTTTGGGTGGACCTTGAGTCCAGTCCTAAGGTGTGTTTGGGGTGGACCTTGAGTCCAGTCCTAAGGTGTGTTTGGGGTAGACCTTGAGTCCAGCCCTAAGGTGTGTTTGGGGTGGACCTTGAGTCCAGTCCTAAGGTGTGTTTGAGGTAGACCTTGAGTCCAGCCCTAAGGTGTGTTTGGGGTGGACCTGGAGTCCAGCCCTAAGGTGTGTGGGGAACCATTTGGACCCCTGGCTCTTAGCACTTGTTGGTGTGGTGCTGGCTGTTGTTGATGTCTCTCTGCTTGAATCTATAGAAGTGAGCCAGCTTTTTCCGCCATTGTTGGTGTTCCCCCTGGAATTTGTAAGCCTGAAATAAATCCTTTCCTCTCACAAGCTGTTTCTGGTCGGATGTTTGTCCCCGCAACAAGAAACTGTAGCATGCACGAAGCACACTTAACTGCTGAGCCATCTCTCCAGCCCTTTGTCTGTACCTGTACATACCTCACCAATATACTGTGCTTGAAGGGAAGTGAAACAATGAAAAGCAACTTAGCTTAACACAGTGTGGGGACCCACATGCTCTCTGCTCTGTAAGAGTCACTGGTATGACTGAATGCTTCGGGCAAAGTGTTTCTGTCCCCATGAAGGGACTCTCCTCAGAGACTGCTACAGGTTGGGTGTGAGAGAACTTGCAGCTCATTCCTGCCATGGCATCTCCAAAGCAGCATCTGTATTGAGATTTTTCACCCTTTGGGTTAGGTAGGGGTGGGGGGAATGGAGGAGAAAGGAGAGGAGCAGTGCATATTGCTTTGATTCTCTACTCATACCTTTTGTGATTGTGAAATACCGTTTTCAATTGCTGTTTGCTTCCCAAACTTAGAAGGCCATCTAGTGTTGGCCAGGGCCTTTCCATCTGGGAGGGACTATGTTTCTTTCTTCTATAAATCTGAGGTCATTCGTTGGTGTGAAACAGCAAGGGCTGCATTTGAAAGGTCTGCTGAACATGGTGGTGCTTTGTACCACGAGCTGGGCTCCCAGCTGGGGCAAGAACAGGGAAAGAAGGCACGTTCTCAGCACTTGGGGTCCTTGTTATGTGTTCTGATAGGCCTTGAGTTCCTGAGACTGCTCCCCCCACTACTTTGTGGTGCTGGGGATTGAACCCAGGGCTTTGTACATGGCAGGCCAGTGCTCTACCTCTGAGCCATGTCCCCAGCTTCTGTTTTGTTTATTTGTTAAAATGTTGATCACTTTTTGCTGTGAGAAATTTTCAAAGATATAAAAGTAGAGTTAGGTATGACTCCATTTCTCCCCCATCCTGCTTCAATAATCGTCTTCCCGTAGCCAGTCTGGCTTCATCTGAATATCTCTCTAACTACCTTTTCCTGAGGTTACTTTTGAAGTGGATCCCAGACATTGTTCCATGTCTTTAGTGAGTATGTTAGACTATATCCCTGTGTTAAAACATTTTTAAAGGCCACAATGTGATTATCCCCCCATCTAATTAACAGTAATTCCTTAATTAAGTCAAATATCCAATCAACATTCCAATTTCCTTGACTTTTCTGGTTTTCTTTAGACTATACATTTTGGGGTCTGAATATGGGCCATGCATTGTGACTTAAGTATCTTAACAAAATATGAGATTCTTTTCAAGCTCTTCTTTTTTTAATATTTTATTTATTCATTTTCAAACAGAGAGAGAGAGAGAGAGAGAGAGAGAGAGAGAGAGAGAGAGAGAGAGAGCACCAGAGCCACCACCCTGTGGGTCTGGCCTATGTGGGCCCTGGGGAACTGAACCCAGGGCCTTAGGCACTGGAAGCAAGTGTCTTAACCTCTGAGCCATCTCTCCAGCCCTCAAGCTCTTCTTTACCTCTGCAGCATCTGATCATTTCTCCTGTAATTTCCTGTTATCTAGCTCCTGCAACTTGCAGCCCCATATGTAGTTCAGCATCTTCTTTGGTCCCAGATATTTTCTTTAAATTGATAGTTAGATTTAGTGTCTTGATCAGAATCAGGTTTGTTATTTTTGGCATAATACACTCTTGTGACTGTCCCTTTGTTTTTCCTCTAGCATCAGACTGTCCTCCCACAATTGAGTGATAGTTATTTAACAGATGGTTTTCCTAAATGTCTAAATATAGGAAGTATCTGCTCACCTAATTGTTCCAAAGGGATTTTCAAAAACATATTGCATTAGTGCTGCCTTAATAAATTAGCACACACACAGTGATTTAAAACACGTATTATGTACAGTTCTCTTGGGGGCTCAGATCAAGGTCTGGAGGCCTAGGGCAAAATCTGTTCTCTTGCCTTGTCTGTTCTAGAAGCCACACACACCCCTTGGCTTCATTCAGTCCTTTAGCCCTTCTTCATGTCTCCCTTAGACACAGTTGGACAGGTTCCCTGCTTCTCGGGACTCCTGGAATTATGTGGGTCCAACTAGATATTCCAGGCTAATCTTCCCTCGCAAAATTCCTTAACCTTAGCCACATCTGCAGAATCCTTTTTGCCTTGGAAAGTAACATATTCATGGACCCCAGGAACATGGGCATCTTTGGGGGGTGGGGCGCATTATTCTTCACCGTGACCATCCATGTTAAAATCCACACCATTATGAAGTTGAAAGATGATTCAGTATGTGGTAGATTGCAAACGATCTATTGTGATACCACAATGTGTCGTAGAGTAAAGCAGTGAGCTGTCATCAGGTCATCAGAGCTGCGCTGGTTACCATTGATTATGTGCAGCGAGTCTTGATTGCTGATGTTGGTAAGTAGCTGCATTTTATTTTGATTATCTCTAAGTGGCCAAGCCATCTCCCCTTCCTTGGAAGTGGCATTTTAGAACTCAGATCATTGAAGTGATCATTTTTGCCTACTGAGCATCTAGATAACCAGCAGCTTCTTTGGAATATGGGATGACAGTTTTATTGCAACAGTGACACATGCTGAGGAGTGCTGGAGGGAAATGACAGGTGAAGTGGAATTTCTAGCCCTCTTTCAGTTGTGCATTAGGGAGATAACCTTTACGCAGTCAGCCAGTCAAATTTGAGGAAAGTGTGATGTAGGTATTTTTCACTGTCCTTACTAGATAAAACAACTCCTGACTTCAGTGACTCTTTTCCTAATGGAAAACTCTAGAGGCAGCTCCCTTCCTGTACCTTCTCTTCACACGGACACTGACCCTCAGTCCATCTCTGGATAGAGTGACTGTAGCTTAGACACCATTTAGCAGTGCTAGCTCCATGATAGATTTATCTTGGAGGCCATCCAGAAGGCCGTTACTAAGGACCTAAAGGACCTCATTATAAAGTGATTTTGCTATAAAATGGTCCCATGGAATGGTCCCTGGTGACAACAGGTCATTTATAGTTTTAAAAAGTGCATAGTGTCAGAAAGTGTCACTAAGGGGTTCTTACCTCACACCTTTTAGTTTAAATAAATTCCAGATGAATCAAAGAAGTGTAATGGTTTAATTCCATAAAACGACTTGAATAAAATGTAAGTAGATGTTAGTGTGATCCTGGGTAAAAAGGCCTTTGTGGTTTTTACTCAAATAGATAAGCCCTTCTGTGGAATAATCGTTAAAAACCCATAAAGAAATGAAGGTGCTACTGGCATGTCACTGCCTTTAGGGGGCATGTTGCTTAGGTGAGAAGCCAGGAGACTGTGCCGCACACTCTCTCTAGTGTACCTGAGAGCAAAGGGACACAGCTCTTACAGAATCATCAAAGAAATATATGTCAAATTTTAAGCACAGGACCTTGAGGAGCCAGGCGTGGTGGCTGACTCTTTAATCCCAGCACTTGAGACTGAGGTAGGAGGATTACTGTGAGTTCAAGGCCAGCTTGGGGCTATAAAGTGAGTTTCAAACCAGCCTGGGTGATATATCGTGAGATCCTGCCTCTATAAAACAAAACAGCGTGGTGGGGGAGACTATCCAGAGGCATGGCACCCCTCAGTAACAACATACTTGGGCCAGGAGAACTGGGCTGAGTACTAGGCTATCCATGGTCCCCTGCCACAAGGATGATCCAGACAACCCACGGAGGAGGAGGATCTCCAGCTGATTAGGGATGGGGAGGGGGGGCATTGGAGAATTGGGGATAACAACTCATTGTTTGCCCACTAAATAATGTAACTCATTATGGACTCTCTCTATATATGTGTGTGTGTGTGTATATATATATATATATATATATATATATATATATATATATATATATATACAC